>JAPWDM010000026.1:2602500-2915649 GCA_035578155.1 Brachynemurus nebulosus
CAAATTTCGTTTACAAATTATTGAACTGTCTAGAGGGAAGTTCAATAAATTGCACTTAAGTTGTTTGCACAATATTATTCAGCGTGTAGGGGCCGCTTAAAGTACAGTGTTTTTATTTACTAATATCAAATATGGAATACCATAAAGTAACGCTCAAATCTATTAAATTTACATAGATATTAGATACATCAAGTTCATGGTTAACTACTTTGATTTGTCCCAATTTATCCCAATTTACGGTATTGTTGTTTAATAAGAAACTCGGTGAAAAATTAAAGAATTTGATAAAAATTCCACAAATAAAAGATATTTTTCCAAGAATTCAATTTTAATTTAGATGATATCAGAACTAAAAATATGATTTTTAAGAAAACATCTTTCAGAGATAAAAATATTATTTATCTTATTACATATTTAGAATTTATGATATTATGTTCAAAATTAATCATTTAACTTTCTTATCAAAAAAACATTAAAACAGGAATTTTTTTAGAAACTTTTACATTCCTAATATTATAATAAATCTTAAAAATACTTATGTAAGTGTTACAAATTCCTAACATATTAAAGCATAACGGACCTGAACTACAGATCTTTTAAAGAATATTCTAGCGATTTAATTTAAAACCCAAAAATTCAATAAATTAAAAATCGTCGTTTTGAGTTATTTTACCTTTATCGGCCATATCATTTTGGAGGTTATTTTGCGAATGCATCTCATTACTGTTGTACTCCTTATTGTTAAATTTATTTTTCCGTTTCGATATCCTAAGCGGATTCCGTGGCAACGTAAACGTCCGTTTCAAACGTGATTGTGTCGTAATTGTCGCCTGTTCCACATTTAATGTTGACGAGTGATTACGATTATTATTATCACAAACATTGTTTTGATCATTTGATAGCAATTCACCATCCGAACACGATTTCATCACGGCTGTTTTATTTGTTGACATTTTTCGGCGATTCACATTTTCAAAAAAAAAATGCACAATGTGGCCTACGGATTTTTCGAAATTAAATGTTCAACAGAAAAAAAAATTTTAAATATAATTTACACACGTTAAACTTTCACATTCTGACAAGCGTTCATATAACACTAACCACTTAATACATACTACGCGGCCATATTACATTTAACAGACTGTCAAATAGGTAAGGAACACAAGCGCTCATTGATAAGAACATTACACGACCGGTAAGTGCTTCCATCTGCGTGAGCATAACGCGCACAGACAACAGAAAAACAAGAAAATCTGAGATATGTTATATAGTTCACATTTCTATTACTAGACGTCACAGCAATCGTTCTTCCATTCAGTGCTTCCATCTAGTAGAGTGAATGTAGGAATCTGCGTGAGCATGGTGCGCATTGACAACAGAAAAACAAGAAAATCTGAGATCTGTTGTATAGTTCACATTTATATTACTAGACGTCACTACAATCGTTTTATCATTAGAGTCCCTATAATAAACAAAGAATAATCTCTGTCCACAATTTCCGTAAAATACATTAGAAATAAATTAAATATTAACAAAATTCATTTAGATTAACCTAGAAAGAATAACTAAATTAAAAATTGTTCATTAATTGATAACTTATTAACAATAATTATGTACTGAAAAATATTTACTCAAACATGTGATAATTAATTTTGAAGCTTCCCACTCTGTTTTGGAGAGAAAATGGCTGACATGTCATGACTCTATTTAATATGGAGACTTTATTTATCATTATTACACTTTTTGATATCAGATAAGGTGAATGCACCAAAAATTATCCAGTTAAGCATGTTTATTAAATTTAAAGTACAATATTGACGATAATATGTAATAATTTATATGAATTGGCAAGGGATCTATGGATTATTTAGAAGTTGTACAAATCGTTTCTAGATAGTTCAGTTCAGGTAAAATGTTTAAATAAATACGAATTGCCAGACTGATTAGGAAATTTGTTTACTTTTTCTCTAAATTTGGCCAAATTTTGTTTGAATGGTTAAATGGTTGAACAATAATTTTTACTGTTTCCATAGAACTGATTTAATTCAAATAACTGCAAACATTCATATATTAACTATGCAACAACGACGTCTCCTATTAACAATTTTTTCGTTTTTAAAGAAAAAGTATAAATGGCTGCCAATGTTTAACATAACCTAGGCTTAGGTATGTCTACCTTACGTGTTTTAATATCATATAAAATTAACTGTATATCGTATTACTGTACTATTGTTTTTCAATCGGATACATGGCACCAACCGTTTGTACAATAAAGACAACTGCTAAGTCAATTATTTGTTTATTTCATGTGTGACATTTGCCAGATACAGCTGTTTACCGCCGCGCCGCCAAATTAAACAATTATTCGCTGTATCGCATTGTTATTAATCGCTTCCCGGTTTTTTTTTCGTAATTTCGTTTAATGTAATCCAATTGTTGCAGTGATACATACCATAATATATAGTAATTTATTTTTAAGAGTTTTTGAAAAATGGCGGTAATCGATCGTAAATTTTGTAATGTTTTATTGTTGGGTTTGGGTTTTATGTTTGTTTTTACGGCGTTTCAAACGATGGGAAATATTGAGGTACTGTTTTATTTTATTTTATTTAATTGGATTTGATTGCATACATTTTTAAAATTCTTAGCTATGATAATATGAAAGTGATTGGCCTTGTTATTTTCTAATTTTTTTTTTTTAAATTAAACTTTCATCGTGCATTTTAACGTTTGATATTTTATATAATGTATGATTCAATTATTACGATTATTAAGTCATGTTTTTCAAATTGTTACAAAAAACTGGTTTATTTTTAGATTTTTTTATGTTCCTACTAATTCTTCTGCCATCTAGTGTTTATCGTCCAAATTTACATGACGTAACGTTTTTATTTTTGAATTGGTTCGAACAGTTTATGCAAAAAAAAATTATTTTAGACAATATTTTACCGTTTTCTATTGATAATTAAGTATTTTGATTAGTTTTAAATGTACAGTTATATGATTTTGAGCGTATTGTTTGTGTTTTTTGTTGAAAAATATGAAATTTTGTAAACAAGTGTCCTTGACTTTCGCTGGTACATGGTTATTTACTTTACCAACCTGACTGCATTCTCCATTCTAAATGCGACGTGTTATGAATTTTTATAAATATATAAAAGTCTACGATTCGTTTATTGGTTACACGCCCATGTACACACCCACCAAAATGTATGTTTTGCGTTTACGCAATTTTATATAAAAAAATAAATAAAAAAGAATTTGTGTTATCAATATCATTTTATGGTATAGTACGTGTGTACTTGTGATATGAGTACATAAACAAGTTCATTTGTTGAATTAAAATGTGCAAAATTTCATTTATCTCTTCTCGTTTATTATGTCCTGGAAAGTTGTAACTAAGGCAGAATATATGTAGAAAATATCAATAATCAACAACAGTTTACGAGACATTTACTTTCGACAATTTTCGATATCGAAATTTAAACAATATTTTTGCATTGTACTCTTCACTTCTCCGTCTTCATTTCCGGAGGAATTATCTCGTTATATTTTTATATAGCTTAAAAGGAACCGCCAAATAAAATACGCCAAAATTAGTAAAATTTCACTATTTAAGTTCACAGGAAGGTGATAAAAATCGTTTGGGGCCACATCTTTTTTAAAATTTTTAAAGGATTATAAATTAGTATAGAATTAGATGATGTAAAACCTTTTAAATTAAAATGTTCAAAATGTTTAATTCAGAATGACTATCGGATTAAATTCGATTATTAAAAATAATCTGGCAAACAATTTGATAACCGATAGAGTGCGATTCATATCACTAATGAATGTTTTGCTAATCTCTGAAAAATTTTGCAAAATATTTGAAATTTACAATTATAAGTTTTTCAAACGCGTATATTTAAAAAAAAAAATTCGTCGAGTGCGTGCTAGACACGCATTAAGTTAGGGCTCCTCAGTAGCTAGAGTTTTTCGCTACAAATACATTTTTTAAGATTTATTATAAAAACAGAAACATATTCGGCAACGTTACTTGCACATTTATTACTTTGAGGTTAAATAAAAAAAAACATTTATAAATTTTAGAATTTAATATTTTACAAACGTGGTTTAAAAATGAAATTTCATTTAATCGGGCCAATTTCTTTGCTTCTTTTTTTTGTGAATTTTCAAAAATTGAGGTGTTTTTGTCTTCCAAAGGCATAATTACAAATTTTGTGCCCTGGAGCAAGTTTGATTAAAGCGCCTCTCTCTTCAGGAAAACACCAAACCTCATTTTTTTGCCGCTTTCTCACAAAAAGAAGTTCGAAATAATTTTAACTGAGTGTTCTTAGCAAGTATGTACTATAGTATCTATATCCTTTTCTTCCTTGCATCCATGATTTAAAAGTGATTTGGGAACATGGAAAGGGACAAAATAAGCTCACTTTTGAGCTTAGTATTTCACCATAAAAATGGTGAAAGGAATGGAAAAATGGTGACTTCATTTACGAGTCCTTTCTAAAAATCTCCGTTACGAACGGCCACACGAACATGACGACATTGTAAGGATTCCAAGATTTTTTCTTTGGCACCCTCAAAAATTAATAATTTTTCTTCAACCTTGAACTATTCAAGAGTTATTCACCGATTGTGTGCCAAAAAATTCTAATTTCAAATAAATATTTTTGCAACTTAAGCCTACATTTACACATATAATAATATCTGTTACACATACTTTTCAATTATTAATTTATTATACAACAAAAATGGCAATTACATGGTAATTGCGAATTAATCGTCAATAAAAAAAAAATAAATGTCATTCCTTCTATATTTGGCTAAGAACTAAATAAAATCAAAGACACTTTTCTAGCACATGTGAATTTCGTAATCAACGTGTATTCTAAATTAAATTGTTTTGGAAAGGCTCATTATGCACTAAAACTCCGTTTAGAAATATGATTGATTCCCCAGAAGTGTTTTTTCTAACGGTCCTATATATATATCTAATTTTGTTAAAAATAAAAAGAATGACTTCGAAAACCCATAATTCGCTTCCAATTTCTAAAAAAAATTAGTAAACTTGATGACATCATTAAGGGGAGGTTTACTCGAGAGTCCTTAAAAACTATGTATTTTTCTAGAATTTTTTTCTCAAGAAGCAAATATAAATTTCAAATTTTGTACACATATTTATTAAGTATTAAACTATACAAAAAAATTTTTTCAAGGAAAAATATAAAAAAGTGTCCATTTTATAGATAGTGCAGTGTGACGATCCGAAAATCCAATGCCTTGTTGGTGGAGATCCTAGCCCCGGTAATAAACGACTGAAATCCAAAAACAAAAAAGATTTATAAAATATATGAAGAGTACCGGAACCTCTACCTATAATATCAATAAATTGCTGAAAAAAAAATGGCGGATGTTTGAACTTTTGATTACGATTTTTATCTTATTTTTCGCTCTTTAAAGTAAACTTAAAAATAAAAAAAAATATTGAAAGTGTATCGAACTTAGGCAGAGGTGCCGAAGAATTGAATTATCTTTAAAATAAAAAATTAAAAAAAAAGGTTCCATCGAATAGTGTTTGAGTTATCGTGTCCACCAGTTCCAAAAATGTAGTTCCGAGATATTATAAAATATATATAAAGAAACGTATTTGCAAAATTTTATATTTAATACTCATTATTGCGTGAATTACGTTTTTTGAATTTTTTTTTTTTTATAGAAAGCTGGATTCGGTTAATGTGCAAGAATCTTGTTTTTAAATTATTTTCAGTAAAATCACTTTGGGAACATATTCTACACATAATTTACTATCAATTTCGGCAAAAAAAATCGATTTTTTTTTATCAAATCTCAAGTAAACCTTCCCTTAAATTACTTTCAGAAAAATCACTTTGGGAACATATTCTACACATAATTAGCTACCAATTTCTGCAAAAAAAAAAATCGATTTTTTTTAAGGACTCTCAAGTAAACCCCTTAAATTGCAGAAATTTTCTAATCAAGCGTTATTGAAGTGATTTGAATTAGAACGACTGGTTAAATTGGAATTATTCATTTAACCCGCTAGCCTTCTTCTAAATATGCGACTGTCTCTAAAGATAGTGATTCTTAATATTGGGGACAAAAAAAAATCCTTTGAGGTATGATGTAAGATCAGCCGCAAATACATCATCCTTTGTATGTGAACCGAAATACTATTTTATTTCGCTCTGACGCGCTTATCAGTTTTATTATAGTTGGTGGGCGTTAATTAAATTTGCAAAAAAATCTACATTTGAATAAATCAGGTCAATTTTTATTTGTTTATTTATTTATTTACAATTTTTTCTTTCATAATCATAATAAATTCAATAATTTATTTTATGTTAATTAAAAATTATTAATCAAAAAATTGTTTTTTTAAATGTCAGTGCACGTTTTTTTTGGAATTTGAAATTGGTGAAATTGCATTTTTATTTTCACATTTACCGTTTTTCGCAAAATTAAATCAATTATTTTATTAACTTGTTTACTTGTTTCTTAAAAATTTTTATTTTTTTTTTATATCTGAATTTTATAGCTTGTTGCAACTGTTCAATTATACAAATATTCAAAAATTTACTTGAGTATTTGCTTGAGTAGGTTCTTCTCTGAAGATTTTATGTATGTTCTCCCATTTTGTTGTGACGATGACTGTTTACGAGATATTCACTTTCGATAATTTTCGATATCGGATTTCAAACATTATCGCCGCTTTCTATTCCTGACTCCTTTAAAAGGAATCTTTCATTATATTTTTTTTTTATATTGCCTATAATCGTTGTTCAAGGGATATTTTCTTCTAAAAATTTTCGATATCGGTATTTCACTAATAAGAGTATTAAAGAGTAATGTGTAAAATGTAAGATTTCCCATATTTTAGTGGTAGTTTTAGAATACTGATTCGAATTCATGAAAAGAAAGTGAATTTAACCGATAGTTTTAACTGCTTCATTCAAAATTGCAAAAATGATAAATTAATGTTCTGCTATAATTAGCTAAGCGTTTAATCGATCAGCTGACTTTTTTTTTACTTTCTATTCTTAAAATCGTAGTGTAGGAAAGCGAAAAATATTTTCTTATTAAAAAAATTCAATTAAATATTACAGTAAACATTCAAAAGTTTGATTCTAATTATTTAATCGTTAATTAATCAGAATTAGATCATAACAGGGTCCGATATTTTAACATTTATTGTATTCGTTAATTATAGTCGTTAATTCAATTAACTTTTACATGAACCAATTGACTTCAAAGCGTTTGAAACGATCGATTTGCATTACGCTAATATTGCTAACCTACAAATGTAATCACATTGAACAAAACAAATATTTATGTACAACAGTAATTTGCAAATAATTTTTTATTACTTTTATTAGTGAAATTCAAAAAGAGTAAAATCAGTGGAACCCAGCTTTTACTTTTTTAAATAAAATATACGTTTATTGTTAGTTATCGGTTATTTAACATAATATATTATTGTAATTACATATCTGGAAATTTTTTTATTAAGAAAATAATAAAAATACTTTTAGACTGAACAATTTCATTCAAAGATTGATTTATTTTTTATAATTACATTATAAATTTTGATAAAAATAATATATTGAAGTTATCTATTAAATTCCTCACGAGGCTTCAGTATTCATTCTAAATAATATTTTGAAACAAAGGTTCTTAGCCTCTCTACAGTCTACAGAAATTCCCAGTGAACCTTTTTCCAAGATTCTCAACTTGATTAAAATAAAACGAGTTCGCAGATTAGTGATGTCGAGTCGAGATGTAGTTAGTCGATTAATCGACTAAAGTTGTTTTTCCGACAAAATTAGTCATTAGTCGAAAATATCGAGCATAGAATAGTCGATTAATCGACTAAATTTTTTGTCGAATTCATGAATAGGGTAACCTTTGTAACTCCTTCAAAAATAATGTTTTAAATTTAATTATTGATTTTATTATTATTTTTTTTAAAAAAAACAAAAGAAAAAAAATTACATATTATATAATGTATTATTCACATAAAAGTAAAAAATCATAAATAATGATAATTTTTAGTTTTCATTTTTTCGAGTCATAAATAATGCAGAAAAATTATTAAATTAATCGTCTTTAGTCATTTAAAAAAATATTAGTCATTTTAGTCATTTAGTCGACAGCAAAATAGTCGATTAAAAAGTGACTAAAAGTAAACAAAATTAGTCGACTAAACCGATTAATCGATTAATTATTCGACATCACTATCACAGATGTGCTAATATGTAAGCCATGTTGGCCATGTCTATCGAGGCGACCACTCCGATGGAGAGATTTAAATTGTTACATTAGTTCCTAGAAATAACAACAATTGAACAATACCTTTCTACATTATAAGCTTTAAGATCCTTATATTTATGCTCTTGAGGCCAGTTAATTTTTCTTTCATGGCTAAGTCTCGGAAGCCCGAAAGCATAAAACCACCGACATACATATAAATAAATTTAAATTATTTTTTTTTATGGAAAATTACGTTTGCCGTTTTAAAAAAACCGTTTAAATGCATTTAAAGCAATTTGATTTTGTTCTAGTTTACAAAAAAAATTATTTAATTGATTCAAAGTTAAATCTTATGTAAATAACGATAATTAAGTATAAAAATTTTATAATAACTACGTCAGGGCCAGATTAAGTAATAAAGTGAATTTGACTTGAAATTTTACATAAGGATAGTTAAGGAGATGGAGAAGCACTTGCACTATTCTGTATCTCAGTAAAATATTGAATTTTTGTGGGGAAACTAACTAAAACGTTGTTTGTTTACTCCTTCAAATCTAAACTTAAGTAACTGACTTGAAACTTTTCACATAGAAGGGACTTTTCATATCTCATTTTCGAGGAAAGGTGTACTTATAACAATGAAATTTAAATTAAAAAAAAAAAAACAAAATGGTAGCGCGGGTATCAATTTTTAAACAGTAGCCAGAACATAAAAAATTTTTTTTGCCATTTACATTAGATTATAAAAAAATATTTACTTATCAATAAGTCGCACAGGCTTGAAAATTTTTTATTTTTTTAAATCGATGAAAAATCAACCTTAATTTGTAAAAAATTTATTTGTTAACTAATTTTCAAAAACATGCGTACCACTCAGAATAATTTACGTAAGAAGCTACAGGTAAAATTTCAAATTAATCGGATTAAAATTGTTAGAGTTAGCTTGCCCACCGTTTCGGAAAATGTAGTTTCGAGAAAAATGTTAAATGCTTTTACCGTTTTATGTCTTTATACCGATCACTAACGCTATCTGTGAGTCATTTATGGAAATATAATTAACCTGTAATAAAAAAGTTATCGGTCAAGAAGTTAAGAGTTCTAGACTGTTACACGCAGTGAAGAGACATTTTTGAAGGTTTTCAACCGCTTAAAGTGGTTTCATAAATCGGGTTCAAAACGATTTTTAGAATATTTCTCCAGTCATAGTTCCATTGGATATCATTCAGCCAATAAAATTCTTTTACCAAAGTGAACCCGTTAAAACGAAAACTACTAATCTGATCGTAATTAGACAATAAATAATTGGATTTTATGACACAAAATCTTCTTTATTACTTATTAATTTTTTCAAATTCCATTTTTTGAATCCGATGGTTAAAAACAGAAGTTATTTAGCCGTTGTAAGTAGCATGTTGTACAAATGAATTAATAAATTCCGGTTCTAATCATTTGTATGATATCAAAAATATGTTTAGATTATGATTAAAACTTTCACTTTAAAAACGACACCAAGCGTCAAATAAATGCTAAACCACAGTATAAGAATGGATAAATGTTATTTGTTTAATAAAAATACCGATAATCATATCTAAATCTTCGTTTTCCGCAAAATCTAAACTTTTAAGATAATAGAAATATAACTTATTTACTTTTTGATAGTATTTCAAATTGTTTGAATTTTAACAGAGACTTTAATTCAGTTTGGCCGTCTATTGACTTTGGATTTTTTGAAGTCTAGTTTTGAATATTCATGACATTAGGTTAACCTTTCGTGTAATAACCCATATCGTCACCTTGAATTGGAATTATCAATGTCCACGGGTGAACCATGAAAGAATTTCCCGTCAGCAAATAAATCAAAACCAAAAAGAGCACAACAATAGGACTTAAAAAAAAATGTATTAAAATTTTTTTATCTGTTTTTACAACTGTCAGAATGATATACAAAATCGATTTTTCCAATTAAATAAACACGCCTAATTTGGATTCTTCGTAATCGAAAATACACTTCTGAGAAAAAGGTCATTCTTCTTAAAAAAGATCAATAACCGAAAAGTGTTTTTTTTTTTTGAAAGTATCTACTCAAGATAAAATAAATGTTGTCTCTATTATTCATTATTATATTTAACGGTGGCATAATTTGAGTTAGAAATAATCGATAATCTTGTACTTGACTTTATTTTGTGATAAAGTTAAAGATTAAGACAGAAAACCATAAAACAAAATTTTAAAAAAATTTTAACATGTCGAACAATTTCGGAGTGTCAAAACACCATTATCAAGACAAAAAATCAAAAATTCAATAAGAACAAAATAAAAAAAAAAAATTTCTAGCTTTAATCTTAAGCTTTATCGCCAAATAAAATCAAGTACACGAACTTTCCAAGCTTAAATTCTAGCGAAAAATAGAGATAGGAATGTAATTATTTAATCGATGATCTGTTTCCTTAAATATAATCGGTAACATTCGATTATGGAAGTAATTTGAATTATATACAATTCAGATACTTTCATATAATATCAAAATTTTACATGTAGGGTCACTAGAAAAAAGACTTCTGTTGAATCACAGTCATATTTTGACATTGATATAGAAGAATATGGATGGAGACCATTTCTTAAGAGAGAGACAAGATATAATATAATATGATATGTTAGAATGAATACGTATATTCCTTTGAATGTACCACAAAAAATAAAAACAAAAGAGTAAATATACACGATAACACGTGCAAATAAGCACTAAACATCCAGTCCTACAAAAAATTAAATTTAAAAAAATATTAGATAACGCAATACATCGTAAATATAATATTTGGGTAAGTAAATATTGTATTTATCAATAAATGCAACCATTTCTAGCGAAAATTTGTTAATTTTTCTAAATTTTTCATTTAAAAAAACAGGTTTATAATAAGCGTAAAAATACCAATTTTGACATTACACAAAGTAAAGGAAAGATCGAAAAAGGAATCATTCTACATAAATAAGGAATTCGTTTTTTAGTTAAAATATGTGATAATAACGACAAAAATTTTAAAAATATTGTAAAAAATAAAATTATGTAAAAATCAAAATATAGGTTAGTTGGACCCTTCATTTCAGTAGCGTCTTATATGTAAAATTAATGAGCATATAAAAATTTAACTTCAAGATTATGTATTTTGTTTGTATTTATTTATTTATTAATAAAATGATAATTTAATAAACATATAGTTTTATTTATGTTTGTGTCTACTTTTATCAAAAAGATATGTCTTATTAGTGATGGAAAATTATAAACCAAAACGTAATCTTTTTAAAGAAATAGTTATAAATTGTAAATAATCGATTAATTTGAGCAATTTTTGTTTTGAGTTTATAGTAATTTATAATATTCTTTAAGCAGCGTTAAAAAATGCAATAATTTAGTAGACAAGTAAGAATTCGAAAAATTAATTGATAAAATAGTCGAACAGCATTCTTAAGGAGTTGATTATTGAATTAAATAGAAAAGATATTAAAAATAATTAATTAATTTTTTTGTTTTTATATAAAAATCACAATTATAATAAAAATATACTAAATATATTGTTTTAAAAGCAATGGCAATGTTTTAATTAAATTAACACCGCTACTGTTTGTTGACAAAATGACGTCATTCATAATACGCACGTTTAATATTCATAATATGTTGATCAGTATTTTGGCAAATGCTCCTTCCTTTACAATATTATATACCTCTCCTTCTTCCATGTATTTTGACGACAAAATGAAAAGTTAAGAAAAAAATTGTTGAACGAGAATCAATGAGAGTTTACTGTAACCACTATATTTAAACCGGATACACATTTTTTTGTACAGCATCAATTTTAAAATGTCCAGAAATGGAGGTGTAGATTGAAAGTAAATATTTGCGAAAAAAAAAACAAGACGAACTTTTAATCATTCGTTTGTTCCAGTAAAAAGAGACCCAGTAACCTGTATCAGTTTTTTTTTTCTTTTTACTGATAACAATTTTAAAAATCGTGATTGCAAATTAATGTCACGGACAAGATAAGTGATTTTTTTTTTGAGTCCTCATTTTTTCTTACAATATATTTTTTGTTATGGATCACTGCAAACATATTTTGCACATGTGTTTGATTTGGGACACATTGTAAAATAATTTGCAATATTGATAATAATAATGTATGGTATTTCCAAATCAAATTTTAATTCGCAATTTGCATATTTTGTAAATATCTACAAAAAAAAAATGAAATTTTAATTAACAAACCCACACGTTTTAACTGTAAAAAGAGAATTATGTAAAAGTGGTATAGGTATTTCGTAAGAAGAAAGTGTAAAAAGTGCTCTAGTAAAATTTGAATACTTGTTAAAGTCGAAATTAATTATGAAGTCTGCGAAGAACGACACTTAACAATTTAAATTTTAACGATTCTGATTATGGATACAATTTTATTGGTGCCTTTATTTGTAATTAAAGAAAAAAAAACACTTGAATTATGTAATTAAATTATTAAGTAATTACAAATATCTGAACTAATTTCAGTAATTAACAATAATACTAATTTTCAATATTTATATGTACAAACAAATAATAATTATTGATATAATAATTGTATATTTGATTAGTGATTGATTATGTTGACTATAAAAATTCTTTCAATAACAAAATTATCTAATTACTAACATTTACATAATTCAGTACCGGATTAAACCTTGAGTAGGTCCTAGATCGGAGGCTCTCAAAGTGCGACCCGTGATATCAGAAAGTCGTGATTTCAAATTCGTAAAGATTATTTACCTTAATTTGCCTGTTAGAATTTATTCGGTCATTTAGTTTTACATAAATTCGATTCGTAGGTTAAAATAACCAAATTTATTCAGGAAATGTGATTTAATTTCTGCCTGTGATTTTTCTGTTATTACTAAAATTCTAATTTTGTTAAAAATGAAAAAAATAGTATCGAAAATCATAGCTTCAAATTTCATGTTTCTAGTTTCCAGTATCAAAATTACGTCATCAAGTACAATTTTTTTTTTTTAAAACTAGTAGCTACAAAAATGATATGAATCAGATCTGTTGATGAAATTTCGGTAATCTGAGTGCCAGACAATCAACAATACCCCTATTTTCAATTTGTAAATTATTCGTGTCACATTAGAAAATTGTTGTGTCTTTTCTTATTTTAAAATTTTTTCTTGGACCGCCAAATATTTTGGTATTTACATTTTGGCTTGCCAACGCAAAACTTTGACAATACCATCCCAGATAAAAATTAAGTTAGAGTCCAATATTAACCAATTGCGCCAAGAATTATCGGGTTCGAAGTTTAATTTTTATTTCATTCCTTTGGGAAATAAGTTACTTCTAGGCATACTTCAAGGAGAGTCTTTTTTTGTCTATTCGCGATTTCGCTTACGTGATATTTAAAATTATGATATCAAGTTAACCATTCTTTCTGCCAACAACATCGGTAATTTTTTAAATAATCAAATCTCGTAATTTCATTGTTCCATTCTAAATATATTTCCTCACATAAAGCATAGGTTTCCCCAAGGCACAAAGTAGCCCTTGCCTTTTTTAGTCTTTATTGTTAATAATAAGCAAATTTTGGAGTCAATCATTTGTTTGTCTAACAGTCAACTGTCGTTATTTCATTGTTTCGGCTTAAATTAATATTCCTTCGGGAATAAAAAGCTGTTTTGGGGGGTAAAAAGTAGTCTATGTCCTTCCCACCTGTCTCTATGAGTACTTGCATTAAACGTGTCTGCCTTAAGAGTATTTACAATTTATGTACAAGGAAATAATAAATATTTTTTTTTATCAATTTTGCTTTAAAGGTCAGTAGACGCACAAGGAGTAAATGAAGGTGATTTTAATTAAATTAAAATATTTGTTGGAAATGAATCGTGAAGGTACAAAATTATGTATATTATTGTTGGTACAAATACGGCTAGCTTTATTGTGTGTACTTAAACGGTTTATCAGTGACTTAACTAAATACAAATTAGCATGCTATTTAGGTTGTCGTGCATTTGCTTGGCTAACACCATTGTTATCTCGTTTTAAAATAATACCAATACCTAATACATTTTAATACAAATTTTAGTGGCTTTTGTTATTAGAACTAGTTGTATCCGCGACGTCGTTCGCAGGACGCATTGTTATAAACTTTATTTTGGGGAAAAAAGGTGAATTTTAAGGTCATCCGCTAATGAGCTCATTATTGAGGGTTATTTATTTTTTTTTATTCAGTTTTAATTGATAACTAAACCTCGCAAAACGGTGCTAACGGGGCCGTACTTATAAAAACTAACGACATAAATAAACATGCATAATCTATTCTTGACTTAGTCGACCTAGGTAATTTTAATCAAAAATTTTAATACTTAATATCTAAAAATTCTGACGTGCTGGAATTTTTTGAATATTTTTTTCGTAATCAGCGCACCAAAATACCCTAAGATCAGTCATCAAATCCAAAAGGGGGTGACAAAACTTAAAATTCGCAGGCCTGTGTAATTTTTGCGTAATGCATGCACATGTTCAAAATGGTTTTTCTATTTTCCCGTGGGAATGAGACATTTTCCCGGAGTAAAAAGTATTTCAAATTTTGACCCAAGTAGTATGTTATCACCACACCAAATTTTATAAAAATCCGTTCAATAGTTTTTGCGTAATGTGTGCACATGCTTAGAATGGTTTTTCTATTTTCCCGTGGAAATGAGATATTTTTCCGGAGTAAAAAGTATCTTAAATGTTGCCCGAGGTAATAAGTTATCACCACACCAAATTTCATCAAAATCTGTCCAATAGTTTTTGCGTAATGTGTGCACATGCTTAGAATCGTTTTTCTATTTTCCCGTGGGAATGAGATATTTTCCCGGAATAAAAAGTATGCTAAACGTTGATCCAGGTAATAAGTTATCATTACACCCAATTTTATTAAAATCCGTCCATTAGTTTTTGCGTGATGCGTGAACAGAAAGACAGACAGGTAGACAAAAATTCTAAAAATCGCTGTTTTGGTATCTTCATCGATAACTATTTACAGTATCAGTACAATTTTCAAAAAATATTCCATGTACAGAAATGGTCTCATTACAGTTTTGTTATATGTATAGATTTTCGAAAATTTGGTTGCCTGTATCTTTGAAAGTTACTGGCACAATTTAACCGAAATAATTTTAAATGGGTATTCTTAGTAATTGTTAGTATTTGAATTTTTTTTTTAAATTTTTTGTGTGCATAGTTGAAAAGTTACAAGTGGGAGGGTAAAAACCTCATTTTGAAGCCTAGAATGAAAGAGAGGCAAATTTTCAGAGCCCTTTCTAATGAAATCCCACACGATGTGATATACATGAAAAGAAAAATTTTCATCGGAAAAGTACCTCAAAACAGGGAGGAAATTCTTTTGTACGCAACATGTAAGTGCAAAATTTTATGTAATGAACAGACAGAGAAAGGTTCCGAAATTTTTTCTTCGGACACCTAATAGTATCCGTTTTCTTTTTAATATCGGGGAATCCCCTATGAATGTATTATTATATGTATAAAAACTAGCACACTTGATTTTCTTTTTCTTCTTCTGATTAGCTAATGCCAGAAATATGCTTTGCGAATATGTTAACATGTCATTTAATTAATGACGTCCAATTTCAAAGAATAAGTAAATATAAATTAGAAACGACGTAACAAGATTTTTTTTGCAATTTTTCAAAATAACAAAATGTTTAAAATAGTAAATATTGACTATTACGTAATATTTGTAACAATATTGTATAGTTGTTAGGATTGTTTAAAAAAACAAAAAAAAGATTGTTTTAACACTATGAATCCGCGCATCTATGCAGTAAACTCCATCAGGAGCCGTCAGTATTTTTTTGACACATTGACGCAGCGCTGTACCACGTCAACAATTCCGTATAAAGCTTGGTATAAAGCGTACACCAATAAGGTATACAGACATAGCTCGCTCGCTGTCTAATTACCGTGAGTGATGGAGCGGTACGATGTGATCTATTATACATATGTACATTACGTATTGTGCAGCAAAACTATTGTAGCTACGCACCTATTTTATGTAAAGAGAAAGCAACGAGAACTACAAATGAGTCATTCTCATAAATTTATATTTAGGACGAACTCGTAATATAGCTATCTCTCATAAGATCTACTATCTAATATTCTAATATATTGAAAAAGGATAGTAGAAATTCGCGTTAGAATCACACACATGATTGTGTGATCACTGATTGCGATTGGCTTCTACGGTTGTTATGGTTATGACACAGATGTTGCGTTATCGGACTCTAATGTGTTAGTATAAAAATATGTATATTTTTTCAAAATTGAAAATATTA
This sequence comes from Brachynemurus nebulosus, assembly GCA_035578155.1. Classification (NCBI taxonomy): domain Eukaryota; kingdom Metazoa; phylum Arthropoda; class Insecta; order Neuroptera; family Myrmeleontidae; genus Brachynemurus; species Brachynemurus nebulosus. The sequence goes on from JAPWDM010000026.1 coordinate 2,619,124, forward strand.
TATAAAAACAATATTTTATCACAAGTGTTATTATTATTTTTAATCAGAAATTTTATTAAAGTTTATGTAAACAAAACTGGAGAACTTTGACATTATACTAGTGCATTTTTTTTCTTTTTGCAAAAAAAAAAACCATTTTACAGTTATCTTTTAGTTGATATCACAAAATATATTTGCAATTTTTAAAGCGTTTATTGATTTTTTGGCGACTTTGTATAAAATCGTATCGTTTAATCAATATCTTTCTTTTAGCGAATTTCCAGAATGGAATTCAGCTATTACAGCCACTGTCGTGACGCGACTTGAGCCCGGAACTATGGCAGAAATTTGTTTTGAGGTCCCTAGAAATTGAATATATATATATATATATATATATATATATATATATATATGTATATATATATATATATATATATATATATATATATATATATATATATATATAATTGTGTCCGCACGATAACTCTCGAACGAAATGTCCTAGGTTTACGAAATTTGGTGAAAATGTTGGAAATGCCAAACCGTTGGACAAGTTCGTTAGCCAGACACGTCGGATGCCAGGAACATGCTTTTTGTTCTTGCAAAAAATTAGTTTTTTGCCAAAATTTCCACTTAATCAACAATTTTTACGAAATTTTTTTACACCATTTAAAAGGGGAGAGAAAATTACATAAAAAAGGTCTTTTAACTATTGTTCTATGTCAACTAGTTTCCGAGAAAAACTAATTTTTATAAACGGAAATTCGCTATGTAATGCAGGATGCTGCGACAGGGCTATTTTTTTTTAAATATTTAGTTAATATTCCAACTGTAGCTTTATCGACAAAAATGTCCAAATATTTTTAAATTAGTAGTCGGCAACCTAAAGCCCCAAGCTATATATCCAATATAAATGAGATACAATCAGGTGATTTCGGTTTTTTTTTTGCAACGCTTTGTAGGCTGGAGAAGAGTTCCGCGGACACAAAAATGTATTTGGCTATATTATAATTATCACACTTACAATCAGCAGTAATTACTGTCTTAATTAGAATTTTTTCCTAGAATATTATTGAAAGTAGCTTAAGGTCATGTAAAATGCTTCCTTACTTATTTCCAATGGTGACCCAACGGCTATTAGAATAATTTAAAAAGATGACAACACATTTGTAGGACTTCCACGTCCTGTTTTTATCTGCTCAGGGGTGAGGGTTCGAGTCACTATTTTATAAGGGACTAATATCTGTATAATCATTTATTAAGGTACCATCACAGTGTGATTTGCCGAAAAATAGACAAATTTTCACAATTTTTTTTTTTTCAGATGAATAGGATGGAGGAATGGGGATGAATTTTTTTTTACGATTAATATCACTATTTAACAATACAAAAATATTTTTTTTATTTTTTTATTTATCTTTTATAATTATTATAATTTTTGGAAAAAAGGGTCTTTAAAAAAGGGCGGCTATTGGTGGCCACGATTACGGCCGCAGTTTTTATCCAAAAAAAAATTATCAATCTGTATAGGTAAGCCGCTATGTCCCTACGGGAGCTTTTTTTTTCTTGAAATTTAAAAAAATGGCGGCGGTTTGAATAAAAAGTACAAAATTTTTTATAGTTTTTCGTGTGGAAAAGTAGGAAGATTTCAAAAAAAAGCTCCCATAGTAAACGGCTTACCTACAGATTGATAATCTATTTGATTTTTTTTTTTCGGATGAAAACTGCGGCCGCAATCGTGTATGCCGATTTTCGCCTTTTTTTAAAGACACTTTTTTCAAAAAATTACAATAATTATAAAAAATAAATAACAATGAACAAATAAAATATTTTTGTATTGTTAAATAGTGGTGTTAATCGTAAAAAAAAATTAATCCCCATTCCCCCATCCTATCCGTCCGAAAAAAATTGTGAAAATTTGTCTATTTTTCGGCAAATCACGCTGTGATTGTACCTTAATAGGGTAAGTGCGGGAGAGACGCCGCGTCGGGAGAGATGCCGCAGTAGCCATAGTTCGTCCGTTGACTGACAGATAGCGCTATTAATGGATTATATGTTTAGAATAAGTTACTTATTTAAGCTGTATATGGTAATATTTATGATTAGTCCGTCAGTTTAGTAATTATCCAACTTTTTATTATTGAAAGGTAAGTTTTTTAACATAATATTTTATCAAGCATTTAATTCATTAGAATTTAAGAATGTATATTTCATTGTTTTAATGAAAATGATTTTTGTTATTAATTGAGGTATATTTTAAAAGTACTGTATAAAATTTTAGGTTAGAATTCCGCACTATGCTTGCTATAGCAACATGCGGCATCTACCCCAACAAAAAGGAGAGATGCCGCATGTAAAATTTTTTTTTTTTGACTGTAAATTATGCCACGTAAATATAAAAGATCCATTAATGGATCAGAAAGAGCTCTCATATTGGTGAGGATAACGAAAATAATGATGATTGCCTGTGTATTGACTGTTTTGAAGAGTACTCAGAAACAAAAGAAAATTGACTGGTTAAGATGTATAAAGTGCCAAAAATGGTTACATATGGCATGCATCATGTATGGAGATGTGTATAAAATGCAAAATTTTTAATATGAAATATGCGGCGCCTCTCCTTCTTTGATGCGGCATCTCTCCCATAGGTGCGGCATCTCTCCCGCTTTGCAGGCTCTACAAAAATGTTAATCATGAATCCTTTATGACTTAAAATTTAAAATTATTTATAAATAATTTTAAAGAACAATGTTTACATTTAATGTGTACCAAATTTCAAATCAATTGAATGCATACTTTAAGAATTATCAAGTGTTTTCAAAATGTGCGGCGTCTCTCCCGCATTCACCCTAAATAACCAAAAAAACCCACTTAAAAAGATCCTTCTGTTCAAAGGTTACAAGATTAAAATTCATTGTGTTTTCTGCGTTTTTCAATGGGGAAATTTTTAAAAGAAGTTGTCGGGGACAAAGTTATTGCAAATTAAAATTTTCAAAAATTATATTTTATAATATTTTTCGAAATTTTATTCTCAGTTGAATGAAGCTAGATGAAAAAGTTTATATTTTAAGTCAATCCAACCTAGTGTGACGCAATTTTGAACAAAATCGATTGACGCTTATAACAAAATGGGGATTTTTGTACCATTTTCTATTCAAGTCTCATCAATTTTCATAAAGTAAAAATTTTTCGATTTATTCAAAACTAGCTGTACCCGCGACGTCGTTCGCGCGACCCATTGTTGTCAAATCAATGAGAAGTATGTAAATGTAATGTAATAATTATACAGAACTTGCATAGAACAATAATTTTTGTATAATGCATGCACATGTCCAAATGGTTCTTCTATTTTCCCAAGGGAAGGAGACATTTTCCCTGAATGAAAAGTATCTCATATGTTGACCCAGGTAATAAGTTATCATCACACCAAATGTCATTAAAATCCGTCCGGTAGTTTTTGCGTGATGCGTGAACAGACAAACAGACAGACAAAAATTTTAAAAATCGCTGTTTTGACATCTACATCGATAACTATTTATAGTACGAATACAATTTTCAAAAAAATATTCCATGTACAGAAATGGTCTCGTTACAGTTTTACAACTACACAACCATTGGATAAAATGTAACTAACTTTTGCTACTGGCCAGTTATACTGGTCTAAATGCTTCGAAAAATGCCTAATTGCCTGGAAAATTTCTGCTCAGTTTCTTGATTTTCGATGATTCGATGGAAACCGCATATCTGATTATCGTACTTTTTGCTATAGTCCATATGGACAGGAAAATAAAATACGCTGCCAATGGGGCGTGGCACACAGCTTCCTCATACTCATAAAAGACTTTAAAACAGTATTCTACCAAATATATATATACCGTGAAATTATATTTTCGACTTAAAGTTCATAAAAAATTGTTGTAACTCAAAATACTTAAAGGCTAAATTATAAAGTAATAGCAAAAATATTTCAGAAACTAATTCCCAAAATACTTTAAAAATTGGAGCGAAGTGGGACTAGCAGTAAATAAGATATTGACATTTAATGGGATTTCATGGCAGCGCCGTGGATACTATTACTTTGAATTCAATCAAATTTGTAGGGGACCATCTAGGAACCAGACCGCATAATTTCTGACAATTTCATAAAAAAGAATTGAATAGTTCAGAAGTTATGCCACTTGGTGCAATTTAGTATATTAATGGAATGACATGGTAGCGGCGTAGCTACCGTTACTCCGATTTCGATTAAATTCATAGGGGACCATCTACGAACCAAACTGCATAATTTCTGGAAAATTTCATTAAAAACAATCGAATAGTTCAGAAGTTATGCCACTTGGTTGCAAACTGGCGACACACAGACGGACAGACAGACGGACGGACGGACAGACATCAAACCAAAATTGTTCAAGAAGCTCTAAAACGTAAAATTTGCGTAAAAAAATTTTATTTTGGAGGAAAAAATTTTTTTTTTTTTCAAAAGTGATCACAATGCTTCCGCTACTTTAGTAGTCTCGGAAACAAAATGGAACAAAAATATTAGAAACTTTCCTTGTAATTTTAGATAAATTAAAACATTTTCATTTCATGGCCATTTGATTGTTGTTGTTTTGCTAGTGCAAATAAATAAATAAAACTTGATAACCTTCAATTAAAAATGGCCGTATTTAAGAAATTTTACCGATTCACATTTTTTAAAAAGTAAGTTTTCTTAGAAAATATCTATAATTTATTCATGCATGATATAATTCTGTCCCACACCTTTTCTTTATTTAGGTCAAACTTTGAATATTCATTAAAGTTGAATGACCCCGCAAGAACTGAGTTTTAAAATGTTATCATTTTTGATTTCAGCAAACTGTACTGGAAAGTATAAGATTAGAAGATCCAGATTTCAAAGGCGATGGATACACTAGCCTGGCAATTATATATGCAGTATTCTCGCTGAGTAATTGGCTTGCCCCGTCGGTGATCAGTGCAACAGGGCCAAGATTTGCTATATTTATTGGGGCACTTGCATACGTGTAAGTATTCTTTATGGTCTTATAATATTATCAGACCCAAAAGGAAACAAAACAAAATTTCAGATTTTTCATCGCCTCATTTCTATTACCATCCACATGGCTTCTGTACGTAGCAAGTACAATTATAGGACTTGGAGCAGCTGTGATTTGGACCGGCCAAGGAAATTATCTGACGCTCAATTCACCGAAGGAAGTAATGTCTCGAAATAGTGGAATTTTTTGGGCGATGCTTCAAATGAGGTAACATTTTGAAATAATTCTTCCGTGAATGTTGTCTTAAAAACATTTTTTTTGGGATTTTCAGTATGTTTTTTGGAAATTTGTTCGTCTTCTTCCAATTCCAAGGTAAAACGGAAATTGATGCGCACACGCGTAAAGTAGTGTTTTGGGCACTGCTTGGCGTGGCGTTGTTTGGTCTCGTTTTCATTTTGGTGTTACGTCCGGCGCCCCGTTTAGAAAGTGACGAAAAGGAGTTAAATCTGGGACCGTTGGAGGCTCTGAAAGAATCATTTCGACTTTTCGCGACACGGGATATGTTGCTGTTGAGTTTTACATTTTTTTACACCGGACTCGAATTATCATTTTATAGCGGTGTCTACAGTCCAAGTATTGGTTTCACTTTGGAATTGGGCGAGGAAGCGAAACAGCTGGTGGGTTTATCGGGGATTTTCATTGGCGTCGGTGAAGTGTTAGGCGGTACGCTGTTTGGAATCCTTGGCAAAAAGACCAATCAATGGGGACGTGATCCAATTGTTATTGTCGGTTTCGTTATACACACGGTGGCCTTCTTCCTAATTTTCTTGAACATTCCAAATAGTGCGCCGTTGGGCAATACACACGATGTTGGTTTTATCGATCCAATTCCGGCACTGGCGATTTTTTGCTCGTTCCTGTTAGGTTTTGGCGATAGCTGTTATAACACACAAATTTATTCGATCTTGGGCGGTGTATTCACGGAAAAGAGTGCGGAAGCGTTTGCGCTGTTTAAATTTACACAGGTATATTATTAAAAATTTTTTTTTTTTTTTTTGGTTGCCTTTGGGAGTTATGTTACTGTGAATTTTTTGAAAAATAAAAATTTTTTCGCTAAAATATAACTGCTAAATTGGATTTTTGAAAAAAAAATTTTTTGGACATTAATTGAAAGATCATGTTTTATAAGAAAATTCTTTTAATTTTATTTCGTTACGTAATATTTAAAAAGTTATATCAAATTCATGATTTGACATTAAATTCGGACCATCATGAGTCCAATACTAGAGGCAGTTGTCTGATAAGTATACCTTTTCATTAGAGATGTCGATTCTTCAAAAAAAGATCGATTTTTGGATCGATTTAAATCGAAATCAAAAAAATCGATTAAAAAAAATCGACTAAAAAAAAATTGATTCTGTGAGATCGATCTAAAAAATCGAAATTTTGAAAAGTTTAATAAAATTAGCTGATTATTTTTGTTTAACGGACTTACTTGATAGTACATAGGTAATATCGGTAATATCGTGTAAAAACGCTTTACATTAGATTTGTAAAGGCGATGAATGAGTTAACTTTTCAATTATAATTATAAAAAATAAGGCAATTGAATATGTAGGACGAATACCACGAAGTGAACCAAGTTTATTCAAAAATTTCAAATTGACAAAAAAATGTTTTCTAAATAAGTCGCTTTTGTGGGAAAGGGATCGTCATTTGCACAGATAGGTGGTCTCTTCCTTCCTTTTGTATTAATAGTCTGACTATATAAAGCCATAGGAGGGATTCGTTGATATAACGAGTAAAAAGTGACAATTAACAATAGAGTTTTTGGTGTTTCATTTTAACATATGTTTCTTTGTAGAATTACTATTAAAATGAAGTTATTTTTGGAAAAAATCGGTTATTGATCTCTTACTTTTAATAATCGATTCATGAATCGATTCAAATGAAAAAAATCGAAAAAAGATTTTTTAAGCTTCGATTAATGGATTTTCGATTAATCGATTTAAAATCGACATCTCTACTTTTCATAGACTAAATCGTACTCAACAATCCATTAATTATCTGGCTTTGAAATTATACAACAAATGTCCAAAGGACATAAGAGACCTCCCATTGAGAGGGTTCAAGGCTTCCACAATTTTTGTTGGAAAAATCATATTATAGTATTGATGAATATTTGACGACCTTATAAATTGTAAAAGTTTATTAAGTAATAAATTATTATTATTATTGTTATATTATTAAAAATAAATTTTTAAACTTAGAATCGATTACGGGTCGACAGTTTTCAAGATCACTCGAACGTATATGTATGTGACGTCATAATGTTTATTTACCTGAACATACATTAGTGTATTTTTATTTTGAATTATTGTTGCTGTGCTATTGTTGCTTGCCCTAAGCATTTTTGTATTGAATCATTTAATAAAAATGTCTAATTAAAAGAGTTATCGAGCTTGTTTTGTACAATTATATGGTAATAATATAAAGATGTGAGATATTTTGTGACCAGAATTAGCTTTAATAAATCCTTTGTCACGCATTGCTAATTAATTTAATAAAAACCACCAGTAATTTTTCGTACTACATAAATCTTAATAATTCTGACAAATATGTACGAACCGTCAACAATATTTGACACATTAACATAATGACGTCATAGACATGGCGATCTTTTGTGGTGCTGTTTATAACCAAATAATATTTTTTAAAATTTTATAAGTTTTAATTAATTTATTATTTATTATATAAGTATCATTTTTAAAATTTTTTTGACAAAACTTTTTACTTAAAAACCCAACTATTATTTTATCGGAATTAATTCCATAAATAGTGCTAGAAATTCATACTTTTTTTTTAAGCCTTTTAAAAATTTTGAATTAATGATAATTTTTTTTTTTTGGCTTTAGTCAGTAGCAGCGGCCATTGCGTTCTTTTACGCACCCCACGCTGGATTATACACTCAACTGGGAATTTTAATATTTTTCGCCACATTGGGAACAATTACGTTTGTACGTGTGGAGCAGCTGGGAAAGCGACAGAAACGATTGGACGATGAGAAATTGAGTCATTCTAGTCAGTGATGAGAACAATTTTGCTCAAAATACGAATACAGCGCTTTTTTTTCTTTGAATTAGATTATATTTCTGAATGTTTTTGGAAGAGATCAAAGCGTTGTATTGTTATACAGAAATATTTTTTAAAAAATTTTCAAAGACGGGTACCACTAAGTTGTCCAGAACAGACATTTCATCAACGTAAAGGCTGTGTACATCGAAATTTAAACAGAAGAACATTATTTTTTAATCGAACACTTATTCACTTCTTTGTCTTCCATGACATTCTTTCTTGTTATTAAAATAAACAAATATTTCGTAGGCCGTTTGTTATAACATAAAATTTTAAACGTTAAAATAACACAAAATCTTTAAATCTTGGTAACTGAAAATTATCAAATTTTGATTTGTTGAATTTAGTACAACTAATTTAAATACAAGCGGCCCGAATGAACTCCCTGTGGAACCCCTGATGACACTTTAAAAAAGAAAAATGATACCTAACCTATACCTATTTATATATAATATCAATTTTTTTTTTTTTAGTTTTAGAAGTGGATAAAGAAAATGAACCATTGTTTGATTCAAATTGATTTTTGAACTAGATTCCAGTCGAAATATTAATTTTTATAAAATGAATAAGTTTTACTGATAAGATTTGACTAATCAGACTTTATATTAAATATATTTTTTAAAAAAACCTTGACTTTGAGTCGAAAAACTTGTCTTCCTTAAATATTTTAACTGTGATATAATTGCAGTTTGGATTCCTATTTACATATTTATTATAAATTCGAAAACGAGAAAAATTAATTCTTGACTAATAACACAAAAATTTTTATTACCTAGTCTTAAATATTATGTACAGATTCGTTCAGTTTTAAAATTTGAAACAATCACAGAATTGAACAGTATTTAAAATATTGTTAAATTGTATTCATTAATAATTTTATGTATTTTGATTTACAAAATTTAAGACTGAAGATTTTAAAAAACATTCCATTTTTTATATGTTGTGCCAACTATGAAAAAATTATTGATAAAAAAAAATATTTTGTGATTTAAATTTTATTAAAGGTGTTTGTAATATGTAACAATTTTTGATATAAAATAAAAAAATTTAATATTTTAAAAATGGCTACTTATTTAAAAATTTTCTTTTGTAATAGATAATGTGATAATTAGTTGTAGTAGTTATACATCAGTTGAAATAACAACAGAAAAGATACAAAGTTATTTTAGGAAGAGAGATAAAGATAAAAACGTGATATCCGTGATATTAAAAAACAAAATTGCAAATCTTTCAAGGTTATCATGTTGATTAGCAGCAAACAAATCCTAAATTGCAAAAAATTGAAAAACAATCAAAAGATGTCTACAGTCTACATCTAGCGGTGTCTGAAAACAATTGCAGTTAACGATCGGGCGGCAGATGCCACTACATATGTCGTATATATGTATATTGATTTGCTGTTTATAGATGTCGTTAATGTAAGAAGTAGGTCAAATAGATAAATATCAAGTCACACAACCATGAAGCAGTACCACAACTATCCGACTTACAGTGTTTAACTGTGGTGCCAATAGGTGGCAATAACGTAAAGAAATTAGCACTTAATGATGTCATCAAATTAAAAAAATTCTTTCGTTTCAAATTAAGCTTTATGGCAGTAATTTGTATTAGGGCGATTGATTAAATTAGGGTAATTTGGGTGTGAACTTTTCATTTTTGTTATTAAAATGACGAAATTCCTTTTAGAAATAAGACTGAGTTGACAGAAGTCTTTTTTCTGCTGGTTCCACAAGCTTAATTTTGGCAAAAATCAAAACAACGACATCGGAAGTCTACAGTTCACTCCCAATTTTCTTAATTTATCATTTTATGTACAGTTTTGAAGGTCTTGAACAACTTGGACTGACTGATGATCATTGACGCTGTCAGACGTCAAGTTAAACTTGATTAGCTGCGATACAACGTTGTACCACATCAACAATTTTATTGTCTAGAAAGTGCACTAATTGTCAAAACAGTGTACATATTAGTTGTAGTGATGTTGGATGATTAATCGATTAATCGGTTTAGTCGACTAATTTTTCTTACATTTAGTCATCTTTTAGTCGACTATTTTACATTCGATTAAATGATTAAAGTGATTAATTTCTTTTAAAATGACTAAAAACAACTAATTTATTAATTTTTTTGTATTATTTATTGAACTTCAAAAAATGAAAACTAAAAAATTACTTATTTATATGATTTTTCACGTTTACGTTTAAAAAAAAATATATTAAAAGTCTATAATTAAATTCAAAAGAAAACCTCGTTTACGCAAGAGTTACATAGGTTACCCTATTCAAGAATTCAACTAAAAATTTAGTCGATTAGTCGACTATTCTATGCTCGATATTTTCGACTAATTTTATTTGAATTTTATTTGAAAAACAATTCTAGTCGATTAATCGATTAACTGTTTCTCGGCTCAACATCACTAATTAGTTGAACTTGATCAAATTTAATTTCTCTTTAATTTAATCAAGCTTTATAAAAGTGATTTGGATTAGGGTCATTGCCGATCGATTGTGTTACGCTCCTTTCACATTGTACGGTTTTCGCCGTACGGTAAAAAAACCGTACGACTTTTTGCCGTGATATTGTTGCTTTCACATTGCACGGTTTTTTGCCATTGTAAACTGAATATCTTCATTTGATTTGCAACATTATACAAGTAACAAGTGCGAATAAAGTTAATTATATAAATCAGAATAATTGGAAAGTAGGATTATTTATTATCAGACTCTTTGAAGACATGAAAAATGACGAAAATAAATTTTTCAACTATTTTTGGATGTTTACAGGCTCCTTTAACCCTAGAATCATACGTTGGTCTACGAGTCAAGTTAATCATACATCGGCGTCATTTTGACGAATGGACCTTTTACGGGGAGTTTTAGAGTTTATTTGCAAAAAACATTTTTTTTACATAACAATACTATAAAAACGAACAAGATATTTAAAAAAAATTGGATTTGGCAAAATTTCTTAATATAAATATTTATTAATTTTTTTAATCTTTTTATCAAAGCATATTTTCATTATAAGAATTAAAAAATAGATAAATACATCAATTGTACCATAAAACATGTCTTTCAAATAATTAATTTATGAACTATTATGAGTCAGTGGACATGTGTGATTTTACAGAATGTGAAATTTCTCAGTCATAAATATTCCTATAAATATGTAGTTATTTCCCCATTAGGCACATTTGTAAATTTTCTAAGATTTGTTAGTAATTTTTCGAATAAAATCTCAAAAAATAATAAAAATTAATATATTTTCCACAAAATAAACTGTTAATCTTTTATTAAGTCATTCGAAACGCATTCTTTAGTTTTTGATTCAATATATTAAAATTTCAGTATTATATCGTCTCTATAAGTCAAACAGCTGTAATCATCTTTCACATTATCATAATCATTGAATAAATTAATTATAACATCCATATCTTTAATAAATTTTAGAAAAATTAGGAAAACTTTTATATGTGGAGTACAAAATCTTTAAAAAAAAACATCGGTTAATCATACATCGTCGTCCTTTTGACGCACACTATTTCAGTATAAAAAAAAACGACAATAGCTAGAAACAAAATTTATACGTTCTATGTGTTATAATAACAAATAAATTAGATAACAGAAGTTTCACAGCAAGCAAGCAACGACAAGTTGTAGTATTGGAATAGGTAGAGAAGTTCGTTCGTCGTTTTGACGAGTACGTATGATTCTAGGGTTAATTAATTTCTTAGCAAACTTAATATCATAACACACAATTTCGAAATTTCATACAATCTATTAAAATACTGGTTATCACATTCAATATTAGTTTCATCCATTTCACAAATAAAATTAATAATTAACATGAAATTCAACAAAATATTGCTAATGCCGTACCTTAAAAAACCGTCTAATGTGAAAGCATCCATTTAATTACATACACTACTGAACTAAAAACGTCGTACGGCAACCGTCAAGTGCAGTGGCAAGAGACGGCGGCAACGGCATTTTGCCGTGACCGTGTAATGTGAAAGGTTCGACCGTACGGTTTTTTGCCGTACGGCAAAAAACCGTACGGTCGCATTTTTTTAGTGAAGTGAAGAAGAGCATTGGTCCTTTCACATTACACGGTCACGGCAAAATGCCGTTGCCGTGCCGTGTAGCAGCCGTCTCTTGCCACTGGACTTGACGGTTGCCGTACGGCGTTTTTAACTCAGTAGTGTATGTAATTAAATGGATGCTTTCACATTACACGGTTTTTTAACGTACGGCATTAACAATATTTTGTTGAATTTCATGTTAATTATTAATTTTATTTGTGAAATGGATGAAACTAATGTTGAATGTGATAACCAGTATTTTAATATATTGTATGTAATTTTGAAATTGTGTGTTTTGATGTTAAGTTCGCCAAAAAATTAAGCAAAGGGGTCTATAAACATCCGAAAATAGTTGAAAAGCTTATTTTTGTAATTTTTCAGGTCGTCAAACTGTGTGATAATAAATAATCCTACTTTCTATTTCCTCTGATTTATAGAATTAACTTTAACCACACTTGTTACTTGTATAATGTTGCAAATTAAATGAAGATATTCAGTTTACAACGGCAAAAAGCCGTGCAATGTGAAAACAACAATATCACGGCAAAAAGTCGTACGGTTTCTTACCGTACGGCGAAAACCGTACAATGTGAAAGGAGCGTTAGGGTAATTCAGTCGCGAACTTTTCATTTTTCGGCTAATAACGGCTCTGTTTTGCTTGTATGTACAATTGCGGTATATTATTGCGGAACAGTCATAGCAATCGTTTTTTGAAATATTTATCATCAGTAAAAATTTCATTGGAGACTGGAACTTACATATTATATGTGTGTACATATAAATGAGTTGATGACGCCATGTCGCCATGTGCCGTTCACGATTAAATAGGGTCATTCAAACGGTCATTATTTATTAATTTTAATAGACCACAATACATAATTCTGACTGTCATATTCCATCATATTACACATATATATACGAGTTGACATGATGAATTTTAAAAATATGCCTACACCAATCAAAATGTCACCATCGCATCGTATTGCGAGCAAACAGAAACTTACATATTCACAGATTGTCTGCGATAGAAGAATTTGTTTAATAAATCTCTATTTAGTATGTAAAATAGATATTAATTTTATAATTTTGTTTTTTCTGTCTTAACTTAAGTAACGTTCATTTGAGTTAATTAAATGTGGGTTTCAGTTCTGACGCGAATACTCTGATTCTTAACACTTATTTTAATTTAACATTTCCTTAAAAAGTATTTTATAATATTTATTTTAGACGAAAAAGAATCAATTTTTTTTTTGTCTTTTGATAAATAAAACGGGCCGGGGAGATTTTTGAAATAGGTACGATACGTTAAATATTAACAATGTATCGATTTCAATCAATTTTGATTGACAAAAAATGTACCTGTGTTCAGTGTATCATGTACCAGAGACAAAAAAATTCAGTAATAAGATCAAATACAGAGTACAAGGTAGTTGGTCGATAAAACGATTTTTTCAGACTTCGATTAAAATTGATTACTCCAATTTTGAAAGAAACGATTTCAAAGTTTTGTAATTTTAACATGGGCTCTTATGGAAAAACTCTACTTTTTTTGAATAAAATGAAAACGTGTCAAAAGGAATTTAATAAAAACTTAATACGTTAAAATTAATACAAAGTTACAAACTATATTTAATAAGAAATAAAAATTATTCACTACGCCGTTTTTGAAATATAATTTATAAACGTCATTTTACAACGTTTTTACAACGCTTTTTCGACAATGCTTTTATATTGCTAAGACATAAGCGCGCGGAAATTAAAATACCCCTGTCGCAGCATCCTGCATAACATAGCGAATTTCCGTTTATAAAAATTAGTTTTTCTCGGAAACTAGTTGACATAGAATAATAGTTTAAAGACCTTTTTTATGTAATTTTTTCTCCTCTTTTAAATGATGTAAAAAAATTTGGCAAAAATTTTTGAATAAGTGGAAATTTTGGCAAAAAACTAATTTTTTGCTAGAACAAAAACCATGTTCCTGGCATCCGACGTCTCTGGCTGAAGAACTCATCCAAGATTTTTGGACTGCCAACGTTGTCACCAAATTTCGTAAACCTAGGACATTTCGTTCGAGAGTTATCGTGCTGATACATATATACATACATACATACATACATACATATATATATATATATATATATATATATATATATATATATATATATATATATATATATATATATATATAAATTTTAGTGAATATTATTTTCGGTTTCTAGGGACCTCAAAACAAATTTCTGCCATAGTCCCGGGCTCAAGTCGCGTCATGACACCTACTGTAATAGCTGAATTTCCAGAATTCTTTCTGGAAATTCGCTAAAAAAAACAAGTGGTATAAAAATATAATAATTGAAGAATATTAATACATTATTTAATTTTTGATAAAAGAAAATTTTTTCGCTAGGATATACTTTTGTACCTGACTATCTTGGAGCAACTACGTTAAGTTTATTTTTCAATATGTTTTTAGAGCATGAAAATAAATATTACGACTTTCCTGAGAAGGTAGACATGTATCAGAAATTAGTCAAATTAGCCAAAATTAGGTGTGTAAGGTTACTAGGAAAAAGGCTTCTGTTGAGGCAGCCGTATTTCTAAGAGGAATTTCATAATTTTGGTAGTAAAAGTGAAAAGTTAACACACAAATTACCCAACACAATCAACGATTTTAATTCAAATCACTTTCATAAAGTCTAAGTTAAGCAAAATTGAAATTTTTTAATTTAATAACGTCATTAAGTTTATTAAACTTTTTCAGTGCTTTAAAAAACGCAAATAAAATACTAGAATGATAAAAATGGTAACGAACCGTAGATTTTCGAAGACGTTATTTTCATTTTTATTAAAGGGGGAACATGATTCTGCTCCTGATAGAAATTAATATTTAGAATAAAATCAATGTTATATGTAGAATGCCATCTTGTAAGACATTTAACCCATTATAGGTTCGATGGTTTTTGAGTTAATTGTCTAAAAAACAAAATATTTAAGACTTTCTGAAGTTTTGTGTCCACGAATTTATTATTGTAATAATTCGAATATAGAAAGAATAAAATCCAAAAATTGTTCAAGTGCTAAAAGGTTCGTTTATATTTGATTAGTTTTTATTTTTATTTGTATTGACAAAGCAATTGAAAATTGACTCTACCATTGTTAGACTGATGAGTGGCTCTTTGGACAGTGTAGGTACGTCCATAAAAGCCCATACTTAAGTACATATTATATGTATGTATATTGTTTTGTAATATACCTGCATTAATTATATGTATACTTAACAGTCTCACAAGGATAACTGTATTTACTGATCACTTTAGCTTTTGTAATTCAGTGCACCCTGGTGGAAGCGTTGAAAAACAGCTGCATTAAGGTACCATCACAGTGTAGAATTTGGAAAAATTAATTTGGTCTTAATTGGTCTTAACTGAAAGTACATACAGTTATGCATGATCTCTCAAAATTTCAAATTGAAATTCGAATTATTACGGTCGCTACCGCCACGGATCAATGGATTCAGTCTAAATACAAAATTCTGTGGATCGATTGGCGCTTCTTTTAACGTGTCTTTCCACAACCAGTGAACGTATAAGATCAATTGTTATCACCACAGTATCATATTGTTGTTAAAACAATGATTTGAAACAATTTCGAGACAAACTTTAAACGCGTATGTCTCGAAATGCCCTTTTGAAAAACGGTACGCACTCTCAGAGGGAAAGTTTCCAATCTATAAGTTTGAAATTTTGACAGAATATTCTTTATTCCATTCTCCATGTACCTATGGAAGCTATTTTTTTTGAAATTTTCCTATATTTTCACACAGAAAAAAGGCCTACATTTAAAATGCCGCCATTTCTTCAAATTTCAAAAAATAAAAAGCCTCCATGGGAACATAGCGACTTACCTACAGATTGATAATCTATTTGATTTTTTTTCGGATGAAAACTGCGGCCGCAATCGTGAGCACCAATAGTAATTCTTTTTTAAAGACACTTTTTTCAAAAAATTATAATAATTATAAAAAATAAATAAAAATGAATAAAAAAAATATTTTTGTAAAATTGTTAAATAGTGGTATTAAAAGAATTCATCCCCATTCCCGCTTCCTATTCATCCGAAAAAAAATTGGGAAAATTGACTATTTTTCGGCCAACCATATTGGGATGGTTCCTTAAATTATGATAAGTCGAATGTGTTAAAAATTGGGCACACCTGTGATGGTTTGCATTTGAGTTTAAAAAGGTTTTCTAAACCTTTTTAAGCCAAAGTATTCTATAGGTTAAATTAACTAAAAGTGGTCTGACATCATTAACAAATAAAGCAAAATTGGACGTACATTTTTAAAATACTATTGTTACCCTAATATAAAAATAACAAAAAGAAAAAGAGACAGAACATTTGGTACGTCTAATTTTGTTTCATTTGCTGCATTTGTTTAATGATGTCATGTCAGTTCAAATTAATTAATTTCACCTATAACTATAAGCTCCCCAAAAAACATGAAGACAATAGAATTTTTCAATTTTTATCAGGTTATACGCAGGGCCGGCGAGAGAGTAGGGTAGGTGGGACAATTGCCCGGGGGCCCGCAGCCTCGATTCGGGGCCCGGAGAAAGTGAGACGACGTTTTTTTTTCTGTTTGTCAATTGTATTTAGGGGAAAGATATTTGAACGTTGTGCCCGGGGGGCCGGCATTTCTCTCGCCGGCCCTGGTTATACATAGTTTTCTATTCAATTCAACGTAGACCGTCACATTTTTCTGACACCAATTCTAAGCGCGTCTGGATTTTTTCAGCTGTACTTCAGCTCAAAAATATATCCAGGTTAAAATCGAAATTTGATTTGTACCTTGGTGACGCCACCAAATTGTAGAACTTATACGTAGGCTCTAGGGTATATAAATTACCTTTACCGAAATTTTCTCACGTTCTACCCTAATTATACATCCTCTTAAACGTTTGAATTGTTCCGCCTGCCTGATAGATATTCATTTTTCGAAAAAAACAATACTCATATCTTATTTACACATTTTTTATTTGTTCGTGTGCCATAAAATCCAAAAACAAAAAATTCTGACTCTTTCCGAGAATGTGTCACTTTTAATAATGATTTTAACAAATATGCGTATCGCTTGCATAGGCCATATTATTTTTTATCGTGGTTTAACTTACAAGTTTTTATTTGTTTTAACAATTTTAAATAATAATATTTTGTAATTTACCTGCTGGTTGTATCGTATCGTATTAAAAATAAACATATAAAATATTATTTGTTTCTTTGTTTGAAGCTTACAATAAAACTCACGCCTTAAATTAACACCTTTGCAATCCTAGGGTATATTATGTTGGATTGTGTCTTTTAAGGGTGTTGAATCTCAAGTTGAGTTTCAAGTGGACGTTCATTATTACAGATCTGTTAATAACTTTAATAAATATCGTCAAAGAAAAAAGTTAATAATTCTGTGTTATTGAAACTCACAATATAGTGTTAATGTATAAAATTAGACGTTTTTGTTTTTTAGGTTACGGTTGATTTTATGATTGTTTTAGCAACTTTGTATTTAAAGTTTTTTTTTGGTTCTTTTTTTAATCTAACCGTTATGATGGCTGGTAATTCCAAGCTAATGGATATGGTTAAATGATTAATTAATTAAAGTAAGTACAGTATACGTCTAAACGTCCGGAAGCTACAGTTTTGTGTTTTGTCTCGCTTAGGGTCCGTATTTTATTCAACTATTAAACATGTTTGACTATGCTTTTTACTACTTCTTAATTTAAAAGTTGTTAGAAGTCTAAGGTAGAGTACTACATTTTATTTAAATTAGTGTACTTCTTCCATTTGTGTTTTCAGCTATTACAGTCAGGGCTGGACCTACAATTATTATGAAGGGGGCGCAAAGTTTGTTGTTAGCGTCCTCCCCGAGAAAAATTCAAATTTCAAAATTCAAAAATCCCGGGAAAAGCAAATTACGAGAAGAAAAAAAAATCGCAAAAGTTCAAAAATCCTTGCAAAGAAAACAAGTGACGAGAAAAAAAAGGAAAAACTCAAATTCAACACTTTGCCGGCCCCTAACACCTGCAGGAAGGGCACGTGCCCCGGTTGCCCGCCCCCTAGAGCCGGCCCTGATTACAGTCGCTGTCTTGGTGAGACTTGAGCCCGAAAGTGTGACAAAAAGTCCCTAGATATCAAAAATGATATTCGTTAAAATTTATCAGCGATAACTTTCGAACGAAACATCCGTTTTCTTACGGAATTTGACGAAAACGTTGGAAATCTTGGATAATTTCGCTAGTCAATTCGGTCTGATTTTCAGAACCGGATATTTAGAGGAAACAATTTCTTTTTTTTTGCTAACATTTATCAACATTTTTGGTTACACCGTCGGAAATTCCTAGTTTTTCCGAGAAAAACTGGGAAATTTTCTATGTTACGTACAGGGCCAGCGAGAGAAATGAATGGCCCCCGGGCACAATAAAAAGTTTTCAAACATTTTTTCTCCAAAAATACAATTTGCAAGCAAAAAAAGTCTTCTCACTTCTTCCGGGCCCCTAATCGAGGTTGCGGGCCCCCTTTTTAGACCCGGGCCCCCGGGCAATTACCTACCCGAGCCCCACCCGCTCGCCGGCCCTGGTTGATGCTGTGATATACAAATGTGTGTTATTATTGTTATAAATTGTAAAAAAAAGTTGATAAAATTATTTATACAAGATAAAAATATCTGATTTTACTAAATTACTAAATGTGAATTTCAGAAATGGTTCCAACGTTAACTTTTGGCTCCAGAGAGCCATATTTTTTTTTCATTAGAGTGTCGTTAAAATTAAAATATTTTTATTTTAACCTTTTCAAATGACATCTTCGTCTGAAGCACAGTGGCTGTAAAAATTACAGCAATTACCATTTTGAAGCAAATCCGTACAAAACCAGTATTATTTTATTTATTTCAATTGTAATTTATACCAGCATGCTTGGTTGGTTGCACTATGGCTTAACTCCATTACCATTTTGTTTAAGAAAATAATTTTATTATTTATTTAAATATTACATACCTACCAACATACAGTCATATTATAGTTCTCGTCATAACGTTCGTATAAAAACAAATTCTTAACACCTTAATGAAAAGATCAACAGTCGTAAAGCGAAAGATACGTGAAGGTAAATTGCAGCATCGTAAAGTCACTACTTGATTCTGTTTTGTTAATTTGATTTTTGTTCTTTTGTATTTATTTAAATATTTTATTAATGCGTATGTGAGTACAGGACCGGATCATCGCGTAGGTAGACAAATGAAATAAATGGCTAGGGTCCGATTTTTGAAGGAGTCTCGATCAAAGAGTCAATTATATTTTGAATATTTGAATCAATATTTGAGATTTGTTTTAGGCCCGATTTATATTAACGCTCTGCTCTCACTCCGATATCACTCTGCTCCAGAGGTTCGATATAATATTCTTACACAATAAACAATGAGTGTATTCACATCATCGTTCTGATATCGGTCCGATATCAGTCATGGTTGGCTCTCGCTCCAATGTCACTCCAATATCAATACCACTCAGGTAATATTTTATCGGAGCGATATCAGACTTGTTATGGCTTGTATCTATAGTGTAAACACTTTTTTTATTCCACTCCACTCCGCTTGCATTCAGTTGTTATGAAAAGATATTTGTATCGAACTGAGACCGAACTGGGAGTGTACCCAGAGTGGTATTATAATGTCAATAGAGAACGAATAGGTACCAGCATGATATCAGCACTATAATGTGAACACAACAAGATTATATCGAATCGGGAGCGTAGTGATATCGGAGTGAGAGCAGAGTGATATTGTAAATCGGGCCTTAATATAAATATTATTAAAAATCAACATGAGGAAAAATTTTTAGTAACAGTTTTATTTACATGTTATAAAACATCGGAAAAAGTATACCTAAAGTATGCTCAGCTTTGCATAGGCAGAGTAAATTGTTCGAAAAGTTATATTGCTTGACGGGCCGCAGGTTGCCAACCCCTGGTTTAGGGCATGGTTTTTTAAGGGTCCGGTAAAACTGTCGATTTTGAATGTTTCAATCAATATTTGAGATTTGATTTAGTTTTTCACATTATTTAATTTTGTTCTATTTATTTTTTTGATATCTTTTGTGCGCTGTACATCTCGTGGGGATGGGACGGGGCCTGGTAAGAAGAGAATGTCTGCAACCCAAAGTGGGTTAATCCACCCCTGCTTAGATATATTGTACTTGTACAGTGTCTTCCAGACAAACACCTACATTTTTTCATTTCAATACTAACAGAAATGATACCGGATATATAAAAATTACTTAAATTACTTACTTGATGTACGTATGAAGTTCATTTTTAAAATATCGTGACGGAAATGCCGGGAAATTTGTTGAGTAAAAACAAATTTAAAAAAAAAATTGTGTGTCAATGTACGAATATATATAGAGGAAGATGAGGAAGGAAGTGGGGGTAAATTGGCGGTGTATACAAAAATTAAAATTTTTGTGTAGGTATAACAATAAATTTTTATTTTCCATGAATAAAAAACACATATTATCTTATTCTTAACTGAAAATCTAGATAAAAAAGAAAATTAATTTTCTAAAAGGTTACAATTTCATCATTTTATTCGGATGGTTGCGCAAGTTGACTACTTACTGTCGAGACAAGATGACAAGAGGACACTGGTCCGCACAAACGGGGTGACCAATTTTTTTATGGTGAGTTCTAGCACACACTACGTCGTCAAAAGTATGAGGACACCTTATCCCCAAGCGGGGTGCCCACACTTTTGACGCGCTGCTCTGTACTTAATGTTGTGGCACAGTGCCGTGTCTAAAGTGTGGGCACCCCGCTTGGAATAAGGTGTCCTCATACTTTTGACGGCGTAATGTGTGCTAGAACCCGCTGTAAAAAATTGGTCACCCCTTGGGGACGCGTTTGTGCGGATCAATGTCCTCACTCCTCACTCTACACTCAAACTAATAACATTTAAACTACTTGTTGCAAACACCCCCATAGCATTACCGTTCTTAGCAGTTATGGCCATTGACGAACAGTTATGACTCTTTGTTAATGGCTATGTTAATGGCCGAAACATGTCACAGATATTTAAAATTTTAAATAAAGTGGTACTGGCAAATTAAAAATTGTCTTTTTATTTTAAAATGGGATACCATAAACTAACGCTTAAATCTATCCATATAAACTGTTCACCAACAAGGTACATTTAAGTTATTTTTTAAGCCATTCATTTTCTTACCCAATTTGTCATCTTACCCGTAATTCCCCTACTGATGCTTTCTTTTTTTTTTGAAAAAAAGAAAAAATTTAAATTTTTCTTTGTTGTACATTTAAAATATTAAAATAAATATATCATAGCCTGGCTCATGGCTGTATGTATAGTTTCCAGGATCGCGTCGGGTTGAGCGGATTGAATCGGTTGACGGTTGATTGTTCATTACGTTTGAAGACGATATGTCCGGCCATGTCTCTTCCACGGCTAAGTGCTAAAGTAAACAGATATTGTTAAGCATACATTGCATACACATTTAAAATCAACCAATAGTAATAAAGGCTGCATACAAAGTATACACAAATTTGAGTGCACATTACATATTTGTATACCGGGAGTGTCTTGAAAATTTAGTTTATGGATGTCCCGTGATATCGAGAGTCAATTTTTAAGGTAAATTTACTTGAATTATTCCAAGCAATATGTACGATAAACATAATTTGATGTAGATATCCCTTTTGAGGTAGTTGGTCGATAAAACGAGTTTTTCAAAGGATTTTAACGAAACTTCTCTAGAGATTTATTTAATTCAGTACCAATAATACGAGCCGATTCCAATTAAAATTGATTATCCCAGTTTTAAGAAAAACGATTTCAAAGTTTTGAGAGAAAATTCTATTTTTTTTTTAAATAAAATGAAAACGTGTCAAAGGAATTTGATAAAAATTTAATATGTTATAAAATACCAAAGTCACAAACCATATTTAATAAGAATTAAAATTATTCACTACGCCGTTTTTAAAATATAATTTATAAACATCATTTTACAACGTTTTAACAACGCTTTTTCAACAATGCTTTTATATTACTGCAATATAAGCGCGTGGAAATTAAAAAAAACAACAAGTGGTATACAAATGTAATCACTGAAGACTATTATACATTATTTAATTTTTGATAAAAGAAAATTTTTTCGCTAAGATATACTTTTTTGCTTGACATCTCAGAGCAACTACGTTAAGCAGTTTTTTACTTAATTTTCTTTTTTCTGGTCAAAAATCCGTTCTTAAATTGCTTATAAAAATGTTACTTATCGTTTATTGATCCTAAAAATCATAGGTGCTTCAACAGATGAGGTTCCTAGAATCAAAATGCACCAAGCCCATATTCTATCGAAATTCAATTTATAATTGTTTCTTATAGATTTTTCCATGCTGAATTCACACAAAACTGTTATTTTGTGGCAGAAATTGCTACATCCCACTGAAAAATGAAGTCACAGATGAGCCTTAGTTGCAATATTCTCTAATTTCTCTCTTTCTTCATTTTTTGTTTCAAAATCCGCCGCATCCAAATCAGCCAATAAGAGCAGCTGGATTTGTCATTTTTCTGATTCTTCAGTGCGATTTTGGTGATTGTGAGTAATGTTGTGATTTATAATTCCAAAGCCGCCAAATCCAAATATTGATATTCTATTTTTCTAAATATTTATAAAACTAGTCAGGGTCATATTTTGTCACTGTTTAAAATAAAAATATTAAAATTTTTTCTCTAAAAAAATTAGGTAAATATATCTAATGGTTTGTTTGAGAAAGACTTGGTGGGTTTTGATTCTAGGCACCCCAGATAATCTTTCTAAAATAAGCTGCTGTTAAAATGTGAAGTCAATCGGATTAAAAATATCAGAGTTACATATTTTACATTCTCTCTACTTTCCCGAAACTGTAAAGCTTTATATTATAGGTTTAAATTTTGCTCTTTAGCTTCTTTTTTGTGTGTCATTAGCAGGGCCGTACTCAGACCGGTTTTTCCGGACAATTTTAATTTTACCGGGGCCCGGGCCGGGCCGAGCCCCGCCTGATGAAGGGGCCCGGCCTGATATCTTTACCAGGGCCCGCCAAAGCTGGGTACGGCCCTGGCCATTAGGGACGGAGTGGTCTTTTCTAACATTTCGAATAACACGTTCAAAGGTGCCTCGCGAAAAGTAAAATCTAAAAATTTTAAAAATTTTTTACGACTTTATTTCTAGATTAGCTGCATGTCCGATGTGGTTCTTCTTCAGTTAACATCTTTCTGGAACTATACAACTTTTCTCCAATGATAGAGTTTTCAGGTACCCTGACGTTCTTACTTCCGTCCCTCACTTTACCCTCTTAGAGGATTAATTTTCAAAACGCAACTGACTTGCTTATAAACGGAAGCGTAAACATCAATTTTCATATTTTCAACTTGAAAAATAGCGACGTACAAACTTTCAGTTAGGGAACGAATTTTCAAAACCCACGTTACATAAGGAACTTCTATGGAAAATTTCATACGTTTAGACCTATCGCTTAGTTTAGGCTGTGCATTGTCTGTCAATCATTTTTACTGTTGGTAAATCAACCGGTATATTATGATGTCACGAACGAATGAATGTCTCAAGAAGCTTTTTAACTAAAAAGTTGTGCGTTTATTTACTTTTTACGTTCAAGTAATTAAGTGATACGCCCGGTTATGTCGTGCCAATGCATTAATTTTTTCATTGGACATTCTCCAGGCTACTGCGGCCACTCGTATCTTCGCTGCTGGCTTGATTTCGTTGCTGGTTATGTGTAAATTGAGTTTTCAACGCGGTCATACGGCAGGTAAACAGTTAAGGTAGCAAGTAGCAACAAAGTTGTCAGTACTTGTAAGTAATAAGTAAAGATGTAGACATTGAACTTTGCTACGATATAAATTAATCAAAAAAATTGTTTCGTAACTACTTTCGTAACGTTCAATCACGTTACAATTTTCTCGCATCATAATTAAATGACACATCAGTGGAGTCGCTGAATAAAATGAATGTAATTCCATAAGTATGTATATCTTATATGAACGCTAGTGTGTCTGATAGTGATCGTGTAACTTCTGTACGACCTCATCGATCGAGGTCATATTCATACAATATATTTGAGATTAAATGCCACGTGGTATCTTTTCTATTTGTGTGTTTCGTAGTTTCGATTTCGGCCAAAAATCAGCCGAAATTTCGGCCACACCGAAACTCGAATGTTCGTGAATTGTCGCGTTTTGGGTAAGTTCGTGTCTCGTACATACTTTAGATTTCAGCATACAATTGAAATTTTGACATGTCTAAATAAATTTCGGTTTCGGTTGCAAATCCTGTTTCGGACACTAGTTTTTTTTTGGTCATAAATTCTAAAAGAAGTATATTTTGCTTCTGAGGCTACTAAACACCTAGAGAAAAAACAACTTAATTTCAATAAAAACTATATTGATTCAATGTTAAACATTAAAGAAAGTCTAGTAATGTTGAAATTTATTGTTTCAATGTAGAAAAACTTTATTTTAAAGTTGATTAATATTGATTTCGTACAAAGTTTCCTATGTTTTCAATATAATTTTTTCTTAAGTTGTTCATTATTGAAATAATAATGATCGTTTTTAATTTTAAGTTGCCATTTTTCTCTCAGTGAAGCAGCGGAAGCATTGTGATCACTTTTGAAATATAAAAATTTTTTTCCACTTAAAATGAAAATTTTCACACCCATTTTACATTTTGGAGCTTTTATCTGTCCGTTCGTCCGTGTGACGCACCAGATTGCACCAAGTAGCATCACTTTTGGATTATTTGATTCTTTTTGATGAAATTTTCAGAAATTTTGCGGTTTGGTTCTTGGATGGTCCCCTACGAATTTTATCGCAATTGGAGTCATGGTAGCCACACCCCCATTGGCAACATATTTTGAACTGTTAAATGTCATTACTTCATATTGTTAAATTATCTAATTTTTAATATTGCTTTCGCCATTGTTATCTTATCATCCTCTTTTCTTACATTTTATGTTTAATAGCGTATTAGCGTATAGTTAAAACAAACAAAATAAGATACTAGTAACATAAGAGTCACTTTAATATAATATAATATAATCAGTTTGGTAGTCAGATAAAATATTATGCATTGCGTAAATTATATAAGTTTTCAGTATACCGAAACATTTATTCCATGGTATAGTTTTTGTTAAAAGTTTGCATGTGAAGAAATGACTACTTTATTGTAGAATAATTTATACTTTAGAGACTTTTTTTCTTTTAGCAATACTAATTAAGTTTTGATTACATGTCAATTTAATGATTAATTTGTGTAAAAAAAATTAAGTATGTAAATTTTTTAACCCTTTTACTACTGTTTCATCTGATATTATTTCATCTAATATCAAAAATTTTCTTCAAGAGCATTGAGTAGGATATCAAAGGAAAGCTTATTAAAACCCGAATTCAATAATATATACATAAGTATTATAATATAATTACCTACATATTTTTGTTCATTTTCTGTTTTTGCTTTTTTGGAGAGAATGGGGAATTTGACTAATTTTGGGGAACTATTTTAAAATACGCATAATAGGCATATTTATGTATTATGCATGTATATAATTTTAATTTTTAAAAATAATGCCGAAAATCGTTAGAAAAAATTAATTTAATATTTGTTCTCAAAATTTGCGCGAAAACGTTCATTAGCTCCAATTACGTCACATTCTCTAGATAGCAACAGGTGTCATGTAACTAAGAAAAAAAATGTTTATTTTTCTTATAACTTCTAGGAAAAAGAATTGTTGATTTTTAAAAAAAATTAATTAAATTCAAATTAAATTCCATAGTTATGTTTGCTAACCGGAATTTACGTAGCGACCCTAGTGGCGAAAGTGTTGAAATATGAGAGAAAGCAACGTTACAGCCCATTTCTGCTGACGTAATTTATAGCTGAAAAATATTAATTTTTTTAAAATTAAATAATGATAGTTAGGATGAATTAACATAGTAAATTGCTGTCTTTTATTATCAATTTTCATTATAATTTGTTTTATTATTTTTATTTGATAGTGTCAAATACTCCATTGGAAAATTGCTGCCCATGACCCTTATCACCAGAAGGATCGTTTGGAAAAATCTGAAAAAAATTTATGGATATTAAGAATGAAGTATACATTGAACGAAAATTATTAGGTGACAGGTTTTGCTTTAAGATGTCGTTAGTTAATAATTATAATATGTATGTTATGTTGAGCGGGTATTTTGGTAAATTTTTTACAAAATGAATTCTAATAATTAAGGAAGAAGGAGTAGTTGATAAATCTACACACGAAAAATATAATACAATTTCTACACCTGAATATTATCTAATATTTTTGTAAAATTTTATTAGCGTATCTATATGGACATAATAGATTTAAAATATGCAAAGAAATTAACAATAATATTCAATTAATTTGTTAACTTAAAATTATTGAAAGAAAAACCGGTAGCAAACGTTGATACATTCAGTTAGTATATCTTTCTTTCTGGTAAATGAAAACAGAGCAAGTAGGGAATAAAATTTGTTCATCAGAAAAAATAATTTCTCAATTTTTATATGTTATATATCATATTCAATTCATTAAAACCACCGATTGCAGGGTCGTATTAGCCACTAGGCCTACCTAGGTCTAGGGGCAGCAAATTTTTAGAAAAGGGCGGTAAAAGTTGGAAATTGATATTTTTATTTTGCTCGTCAGTTATTTTTTGTAGGGAAAAGTTCTAAAAAAAAAGCAGGAAAAGTTAGATTTTTTCTTTTTAAACAAAAGTCAGGAGTGACATTTTTCACGGTGCCTACACAGAGAGAAAATTCATCTAAAAATTACTGTGCTCAGCACTACAATCGACGGGTAAAAGGCGAACATATTTAATTTTGTACGGTAAAAATATAAAAATTATAATTAATCATAGAAAATTTAAAGGATAGAATGTTCTTTCCGTAATATTAGCTCCGTAAAATTTGTAAAACAGCACAGTAAAAAGTTCCATTGCCGACAGAAAAATATTTTTTAATTGTTTTTCTTACAAAAATTACCATGCTGTCTTAAAATAGAAGAAAAGTAGAAAAGAAGCTAATAGTAGAAAGAAAGAAAGAGTAGGTATCAACGCTGTCACTTAGCGAGGCAAGCTGCAGAAGGTATCAACACAATCATATATGAAGGTCACATAGTCAGACTGGTGGTGTTGCAAGTAGCTGGTCACTGCTGGTGTAGTGTTGTGTAGTGTCGAAGCAGTGTTCATTAGAATGTCTTACAGGACGGATGGTCATCGTTTAATTCATCATTTTGTTACTTCACTATCTTCAGTATTAGAATATATTGTTGTCAATCATTTTTGTATGCATCATAAAGAATCGAACGTCGGAAAAGATCGGGCATCTTCGAAGTTTTTACAGGTACAGCCCAAGCAATATAAGGTTGCGGGTCAGATGCGCAAATGAAAGAGTACGACAACAAGAATTAAACTATAACATATATGCATGAGAGTGTGATAGAAGTTGTGCTAGCACATTAAATTTTACCATGCTTTGGTCGTCGATCGCGCACGCATTATAAGAGAGCATGGTAATTTTTCTGAAATTTTATCTACAAAAATTATATGATTTTTCTCTCCGTGTAGGGCGGCACTTAGGGTAAATCTGGTCCTGACTGATTATATGGAAGACACGAGTTGTTGTATTTTTTCGAATAAATTTATGTTTATACATTTATAATGCAAATTTGTTGCATAGCAATTTAACGAGACGAACTGTCAACTAGTGGAAACACGACAGTGTAGATGGAGTAAAAATATAATAAAACACAAATGCCGGAAAAAGTATCAGATAAAGAACATTTTTGTGGATAACTAGTTTTAAAAAAAAATGTCGAACCATTTTGAAAGATATTATTGCTTGTTACAAATTTGCAAGTTAACATATTTATTTACTACTTTGAGTCCGTACAAGTGGACAGACGGACAGACACAAACGAGGCAATATGGATGGCGAGCCATTTTTCTGTAAATGAAATAAACATTTGCCCATTGCGTAGCCAGCACTCACGGCACTCGTCGAACTCTTAATGGAGAAATGTTGAATATAGTAAACTTGTTCCGTTATAATTACATATTATTGTTATGAACTAAATTATTATGTCTATATGCATTTACATTATATGTATAGTAATTGCCACTAAAAATGTCATCAATACAACTGTATTGTAATTTTGTGATTTTTACGACAAAAATTGAAAAATTTCTACGGCGAATTGTTTCGAATAGTACAAGTTAGATGAAAATGAAACCATTTTTTAGACGATTTACATCAGACTGGTTGTCGGCGTAGATGACAACTACTATATATGCCACATAATGTTAGCATATAAATAAATCTTGTATGCTTACTGCTTGAGTTATGTATATTGTAATAAACGTTGGAGATAAATAATCTTATATTTTATATAAAGACCTTTTGTACATATCATATGTATTATATGATACAAAACAGTCATACTTCATACATTCAAACGTTTATTATATTTATATGAAATTGCATTGTAATGCCAATATCATACTACCATTTCTTTATTTACTTAGTGTTAATCAAGTGCCGAACAAAGGGCTCTTCATGATATAATTTAAAGTTATTTGATTGATTATAAGACTTGCTGTATTGTTACTGTTTTCGTAGGATGCCGAAGAAAAGATTTCGGAATCCTTATAATTTGAATTCCTATATTCTTCAGCCTGTGATAACACCATTTCCATGTACATGCTACAGGTGTGTAGGTCTTAATTAAACAACAGGAAAACTACGCTGCCAATGGGGTGTGGCACACAGCTTCCTCGTGTTCGTAAAAGACTTTAAAACAGTATTTTACCAAATATATATACTGTGAAATTATATTTTCGCCTTAAAGTTCATAAAAAATTGTTGTAACTTAAAATACTTAAAGGATACATTATAAAATAATAGCAAAAATATTTTAGAAACTAACCCCCAAAATACTTTAAAAAATTGAGCGAAGTGGGACTAGCAGTAAATAAGATATTGACATTTAATGCGATTTCATGGTAGCGCCGTGGATACTATTACTCCGAATGCAATGAAATTTATAGGGGACCATCTGGGAACCAGACCGCATAATTTCTGACAATTTCATAAAAAAGAATTGAATAGTTCAGAAGTTATGCCACTTGGTGCAATTTAGTATATTAAAGGAATGACATTGTAGCGACGTAGCTACCGTTACTCGGAATTTCGATTAAATTCATAGGGGACCATGTAGGAACCAAACTGCATAATTTCTGAATATTTCATTAAAAACAATCGAATAGTTTAGAAACTATGCCACTTGGTGCAAACTAGCGACACACAGACGGCCAAATAGACGGACGGACAGACAGGCACCAAACCAGAATCGTTCAGAAAGCTCTAAAACGTAAAATGTACGTAAAAAAATTTATTTTGAAGGGAAAAAATTTTTTTTTCAAAAGTGATCACAATTCTTCCGCTACTTTAGTAATCTCGGAAGCAAAATATTCTATTACAATGCCGGGACTAAAAATTCATCAATCAGGGATCAGTTAGATTCATCACTTGACGAATTTATAAGTGTTTCGAAATTTATTTCTTCGGAACCCTAAAAATAAAGTAGAAAATATATGTATTATAAATCGTAAAAAATATAATCACTGAGACACCCGAACTTCGTGCGTACCCAACACGCACAAGGCGAATTTTAAAACTTCTAGTGTAATATCGACTTTATATTAATCATATGTGGTATGTATTATACTATGAACTCTACATAACTTACATATATGTCCAGAAACAATTACGACAACAATAGCTTTAGGTCTTACAAGATTTTGTTCAACATTTCTGTTTTAAATAATAACTGATTCAGTTCTTATAATTTACTGTGATACACATATTTTAATTCTTTTTGTTGATTAAATTGGTATTAAAATTTGGAATTTTGAAAATTCTTCAACTTACAAAACTGAATAAAGGTTTTATATAGCCCCATCTAGGTTCGTTCATAAACAAATTTACTAAAAAAAAAAGTAATTTTATTTTCGTTCTATAACGTTACTTTAATTAATTTGACACTGAGCGACTCAAATGAGTATATCACAAGCATCAAGTACGTCAGCTACTTACTCCACTAAACGATAAAATTAGATTTATTTTGTATTTAATGGTACAGTTGTGTCAAAAACAATTATTACAATTAAAAACATTAAAGTATTAAGATGTAATATCACCCATTGTGTTCACAAAGAAATGTAACGATTATTTAGTACAGTGCTTTTCAACCTTTTCTATGGCGCGACCCCATTAGTATGGAAATATATTTCGCGACCTCCTACCCTCCGCTATTACCAACTTTTATTTTTTTATGTTATAAATATCGAATCCGTTCATCATTATTAATTAGTTTCATAGTTAGGTATCGATTAAATACGTAATTATGGACTTGAAACAGGCGTATTTTTATATCGACATCGAAATTGACGACTTATAGTAGCTTAGACTTATAGTAGAAGGCGCACGTGGCGTAAAAAGGGACATGCGCACGTGCGACGATCGTCACCGTTTAACACTTGCGAGAGTAATCCATTTGAATTCTTTGAATTGTGAACTCGCGTTAGTGTTTAAATTTATTGAATTGCCTTGTTTAGTAGTTGCTCACTTATTATTGTCTAATATTCAAAATTCTATGCTCATTGTAATTATTGAAAATGGATAAGTTTTTGGAAACATATGCACAACCGTCAACTTCAAGTTCCAATAATAAAACAAAATAATAAAGTAATAAATACATTTGTAGAAAAAAATGATGCAACAACTTATATTATTACGTAATGTACTAATTAAATGTTTAAACACCACCAATTGATAATTTTATGAAAGTAAATTACTGTGATTAATGTTTACAAAAGTCGCACAAAAAAGACCGCATAAAAAAAGGTTCAGCTAGACTTGAAAGTTGCCTCATAACCGAACAGTCTATTTTCGTGAAAAATGACAAAGAAAACTCTTATAACATTTT
Source organism: Brachynemurus nebulosus (assembly GCA_035578155.1). Lineage (NCBI taxonomy): Eukaryota > Metazoa > Arthropoda > Insecta > Neuroptera > Myrmeleontidae > Brachynemurus > Brachynemurus nebulosus. The sequence goes on from JAPWDM010000026.1 coordinate 2,650,438, forward strand.
GTAGTATGGATTTTCACAAAGTGAATTTTTCTAATACTAACATTTTTTGTACTGTAAAACCTGAATTTTCATGAGTAGGTATAAAACTGAATATAAATAAATCTTTTCATTTTTATAGGCCCGAAGACATTCGTCAATCTTCGGACCTATTATAATTTCGTTCAAATTCTTGCTATTCTTGAAACATCAGTAGCGCATACAGCAAAAATCCACTTGTCGTACACTCCAAGAAGTGCGACATCGACATTAAGTGAGGAGAGAGTCCATACCTCGTTTACTCACGTACATTGCTTCTTAAGTATGTGTGTTAAGCGGGTTCTACACGATGCTACGAACGTTCCTTCCAACGTTCGATCGAACGTTTGAGGCAATTAAGTTCGATAGTTGATGCGACGAATGTATCTACTACACGGTGAATCGAATGTTTGATCCAATACGAATGATGATGTGTTGGTACTCAGTGGACGACGCTGTTATCTGTCTAATGTTATCTCTAATGTTATACACTGATGTTGTCTCTCTTCACATGAACGAGTCGTGCGCAACCAACGAACGCAACCAACATTGACCTTCAAACGTTCGAAGCATCCCTTTGACTCGGTGCAAGAATATCGACATCGAACGGGACACGACCAAATGCTAACGTTTGACGCCCGACATTGGACACTCGTAGGTTCGAACAACGGCTACACGATGCTATGAACCATCCAACGTCGAATGTTTGAAGGTGTTCGTAGCATCGTGTAGCAGCGGCTTTATGTGTGTGTGTCCACACAACGTATTCGCCTTAGTCATAGACGGTCATGTATCGTCATATTGTATGCTTGTCTTAAAGTATTATTAATTTACCTACACATGTTATATTACAGGTTTTGAATCGATTCTTGCAATTGTTATACATTGTTGATTTTAATGCAATTTATTATTTTTCGTTATTATTAAACAACATAATATTTGTTATTATTTTTTATTTAAATTGATTTTAATTATATTTATTTAATAGAGTTCAACGTATTATTATTATCATTATCATTATTTTAACAAAAAAGTGTTTAAAAAATTTATTTTACAATTTTTGTTGAATTAGAAAAATAGTTTCTATCTTTTGATTTTATATTTTGCGAATAAAGTTGCAAAATTTGTTGCCATAATATTTTCTTTAAAAAAATATAACAAAAAACACAATTTAAAAAGGGAAAATAGTGACAATTTTTACATTATTTTTTCAAATTTTTTAATGCAAACATGGCTGACTATGCTTTAATTTTAATTTTAAAGTTTGGGGTATCCTAGAAAAAGAAACATATATTGGCATTTTACATGCTATTTATAATATTTGTCTCTTTTTAACGTGTACGTATTATCTTGCGTACGTAATATAAATTACTGGTCCTTTCATTTCTAATGTCTATGGTCAAACATATTCAGCTATTTCTTTAATAAAACGTAAAAATGTACTTAAATGCTTTATATACTTTATCCCGAAAATTGAGAAACAATAATCACTGAGGACCTATATTTAATGTGTGTCAACACGCGCTTGACGACTTTTTTTTAAACAAATTTAAAAGCATGACTACACTATATTATAAATTTATGAACACAAAGTGATATTACGCCTTAATTCTTTCCAATTGTTTCAATCAGTGTAATAATTGTTTTATCCACCACTGTATATACATACTGTAGGTACACTAATGTCCATAACAAGTAAAATGAAACAAGGTCATATCCATTGAGAGAGTCAAGATACAAATTACACCAATACTAAATATAAATGATTTGATATTTTATTTTTTATGTTAATAATATTATAGGTAATGTAATATAAAATATGTAAATATAATTTTGGTTTTATAAATTTGTTCGGGGCATAATTTATCAAATTGCAAGGTTACATAAAAAAGTGATATAAAATTATTACAAGTATCATATAAAAATTTATTTTATTATATGCACCAATATATGTATATTACGGTACATATCAATATTAATATATATAATAATGTCTTTTTTTTAACATGATAGAACTTTAAACTGAAATTAAAAGACTTTCAGATGAATTACAGTTATTTGCAAGATGATTTAATGACATTTATTGTATCCGGTGAACATATATAGCCATGACGATTAGCTCGATCCACATTTTGAATCACATAATCAAATAATTAGGACCATATTTCGGCAATGTCACGAGTTATGTACCTAGGAATTTCGGGCTATTTTCGCACTCAACATAACTGCTATTCATATCTTTCCAACGCCTATAGTTTTTATACGGTGGTCAGAAAACGATATTTCATATTACACGATTTAATGTTGTTATTCCAGTTAAGGGGCACCACTAGTGTGACCGCTTAAAAAAGGTGATTTTTGAGAATTTTTTTAAAGAAAACTACTGTATGGAATGTTTTAATATTTTAAGGATATATTCGTTCATATATAATAAATTCATGATAAAATTTTTGAACCAAAAAATTGAAAATTCAGTGAGTTATTCGCGATTTCCCAAGGCTCCAAAAAAAAGTTCCCCCACTGCTGCAGTAATAGCGGCCTTCACAGTGCCTGAAATCAAAAAAACCAAAAAGCCTATTAAACTAGAAGGTATGGTCCATACCGTAAACCTCAATCGAAAAAAAAAGTTGAAATTTAACAAAATGGTGAAGTTTTTAAAAAAAAGTTTCAAATTTTGCGCGAAAATTTGAAACTTTTTGGTCTGCAAAGATTACATTTTTTATTCGATCGGAAAACTGCAGGTTCATGGCACGAAGAAATATATATAAAAGAAGCTACAATAAGAATCTAATCGATCGAATGATTTGTCTTCGAGTTATAACTGCAGCAAATTTGAAAAATGTAGTTTTTCTTTATTTTACCTTTTAGTTTTAATCACTGAGAATTTTTACTAAAATTATTTAAGATGTACTGACTAAAACGGTCATAGTAAAACTAGATGAGTCGTTTAAATGTGCCAGGGACTAGCTTCTTCACAACATGTGACTGGCAGCCACGTCCAGAAACTCCCGAACTATCAATCTTCATACAATTCTCAATACCTCAAAGTTAACAATGAAAATCAGAATCCGCTCTTCGGATGGTTGTAACCCAAAAACTATTTGAAATATGCATTTGAAATTTTAATATGTTATTTTCAAAGGTATATACTATCGAAACATGCAATTTTCCAATTTTGTCAAAATATCACACTAGTGGTCCCCCTTAACAAGAAGACTACATTTTTCAATATTAATTTCCTGAGAAATTCTACTAATTGAATGTAGAAACGATACTATATGGGAACAACAATGCTATGAAAGAAATATTTTTTCCGGCAAAAAGAAGGGAAAAAAAACAATCAAAAGATTTTTAACATATTGCCGCTACGCATCGCTATACAAATACGCCGTTTTAAAAAAAAAAATCGTAATTTCATTTAATAGCTTAATAATTATTGTTAAATGCGATATTAATCAAGAGAGTGGACTTAAAAATTTCTCTCAATCGGTGTAAAACTTATAATTAAAATAATTAATACTGAAATTCAATACATACTGTTATTCAATTAAACGTTTCGTTGATATAGCTGTAAAAATGTGGATATTGTTTGTTGTGACATTATAAAAATTGCCATTCGCTGTGCGGACCTGAGGCAAATCATCAGCAAACATCTCCTTCACTGCAATTGTATACGGTAGATAAAATTTCAGACGGCAGAACTAGCTCAATTAAAAGAAAACAACAAAAAGTTGGTCATACGTGACCAATTTGGTCTTTACCAAAAAATCTCTTTCCTCATTTTTATCTAAAAAAAATTGATTTTGTTGAGTTCGTGAGGAAAGGTTTGTATATATATAGCCAAAAGATTTTAAAGTAAGAGACCTGTCTTTATTTGCGCAGGTGGAGTGGGTAAAATAAATCAACTCACTGGCCTATGGTTCATAAGACACATGTATTCGACAGATGTGGACCTTACCTTCAAAATTTTCTGCGCATCGCTCAGTTCATTTTCCTTCGGGTCTACAATACCAGATGCACGATCGGTATATAGACAATATACATTACAGTAAAAGTTCCCTAATCTTGACAAGCATGTCCAGGACCATTCTCTAGTCTTGATATTCCCACTATTTACTACCCTTATGCGCACTGAATGCGCAACATACGCAATTTAAATCTAAAAACAGAGATAGGTAGAGAAGGATACCATATATACGCTATACGCGTCATTAATTACGAATTTAATTGGTTACGGAAGAATCATGGTGGGAGAAAATATTGTCAAGAGTAGAGAAATTATCCAGTCAAGATCAGAGAGGCAGCAAGTTTATGGAGTGCAAGTTTACGGGGCTTCAACTGTATGTACTCGAAAATGATATTCACACTAAAATTTATATATATATATATATATATATATATATATATATATATATATATATATATATTTATATATGCATATATGTATATATGTTTGCGCACGAATACTCTCAAACGAAATGTCCTATTTTTATGAAATTTGGTGAAAATGTTGAAAGTCTCAAACCGTTGGACAAGTTCGTTAGTCAGGTATGGCCGATGCCCGAAACATGGATTTTTGGGCACTTTTTATGAAAAAAATTAGTTTTTTGCCAAAATTTTTCCAAGTTTAAGGTAACTACGGGTCACAAGACCTGTCGGGTAATATGGCCTAAAATTCATAAATCGTTAAAATATTCATATATTCGTACCAATGTTGGACGCATGTAAGCCTCCGAAACCAACAAATATTTTACATCTGTCCAAATTAATTAAAATTTCTTTTTATTTACTTGAGCGTCGGTGGCAAATAAGGCCTATCAAAATTACACATAAGCTTTATAATGCTTCTAATACCTGAAACTATTTTACACGCTCAATATTGTCCGTAGTTCCAATGGAAATGATCCCTGATAATTAAGAATGAAAAGCCAGTTCATCAACGCCGTGTTCGTCATGTCTGATATCAACATCTGAAGCAAAAGTCCATTCTGATCAAATATCAATTAAGCGTATTAAAAGAATTAATTATTCTATGTTAGCTGGTTTTCGAGAAAAACTAATTTTTATAAACGGAAATTCACTATGTGATGCAGGACGCTGCGACAGGGGTATTTTAGACTTAAACGCACAATATTTACATTGTGTTTAAAAAGTTAAATATAATATGTACTTTTATAAAATTAGAATAGACGGATTTGTCAAATACAAAATATACATATTTAAATGAACGTGTCGCGCGAATTAAATAACCACTTCCTGTCTGAAGTGAGTGTCAAATTAAAAAGATGAATGACGCACACAACTTAACACACGAAGTATTCATATAAAGTTAGATCCTTTATACGTATTATTTGATTCAAAAAAAAAGTCGTCAAGTGCGTGTTTGACACGCATTATTTAGGGCTACTCAGGAATTATGTGTTGTATGTTGTATGAATCATTACATGTTGTATGATTAGTAAGAAACCTGCAAAAAATTTTGATAATTATACCATAGCTACAAGTTAAGGATATTATGGAGGTACTTAAAAATGGTGACAGTCTTATGAAAATTTGTGCGAATAATGGTTTTTCTAAATTTAATCGACTGTGAAAATTTAAATTAGATTCACTACAGCGTTTAAAAGTTATTGCAGGTTTAATTTTTGCTCACTTTTAACATGCAGTCTAATTGAGTTTTCAATAGAAACCGAATATAAACCAGCTTTTAATGCTTAGAAAAAATGGTGATAAGGCTCTTGTTTTTGTTTTAGATGTTAGGAAAAATGCTTATACAACTTTTTTTACCCCCAAATTTACCAAAATAGCCCCTCTAGTAGGTCCGACTCTGGCTTTGTATATATCAGTAGAAAGCTCTCTAAAAATGAAGTGTTGTGTCAATTTAAAATTTTTCTTTATCTGCCGCAGTTTTCAAGTAATCTAGCAAAATTGAAATTTTACCCTAATTTTGAGGGGTAATTTCACTTCTTAAATGGCGACTGTGTCAGATGAAAAAAATCGGGTTCGTTATTTTGGTCGACCCTACGGGTTGTCCCCATTTACTCTTTTCTCGTCTCTTTTGATCCCAATTTTTCATAGAGAAGAAATTATACGATTTTTGTTAATTTTTCAAAAACCACCAATATTTTTAAATTTTTTTGGATACTGCTGATAAAGTGACCATCTTCGCGTAAATTTTTAATATATTAAAGATTAGGTACTCATAAAATAAATACAAAAAAATACGGTGTGAAGTCTGAATGCGTACCTATTCATCCTTGTCTACGGTAGCACATTTTTTATTGACATAAATATTAGAAACGCAGGAAAAGAGACCAGGAATCAACATAGAAGTGGATTATGGTACGATATATTTTCTGAAAAAAGTGCTTAGGACCAAAGTTATAGAATTCAAAGTGATGCACTTGATGATGACTTTGAAGTTGACCTTGAGGTCAATTTCCAAAGTCATTTGAAAATCATTTAATATTTTTCAAAAGGAGTAGCTTACTTTTCACCCCTAAATGGTTCAAAGTATATTCGAACGAATTTCACATGCAAGATAGAAAATAAGTGATCAAGAAGTAATTTTGAAAAATACTTGCTCAATCGCAATCGGAAAAATAATAGTTAATCATATGTTCAATTGAATTCCTAATATGATAACTATAGAGTAGCAATAAAAATTTTAAAAAATTTTGAAAATTTATAATATAACATAAAGTTAATGTTTAACTTACAATTAGAGTGATATTAAATCTTTTCTTAACTTTACTTCTAAAATTACTTACAAAAATGTTTTCTTCTAATTTTTTCTATAAATCAACTTTGAAGATAGATTGAGTCAATACATGAAATTACTGCTTATAGGTACAGGATATGGTCAAACTTCGGCAATGGCTAATCATTTTCAACTGACCTTGAAAATCGATTTCAGGGTCACTATCAAGTGCATCGCTTCAAATTTTACAAATTTCGTACTCAGCCCTTTTTTCAGAAAATATGTCGTTTCAAAAATATCTAGCTATAACTGTTTTCATCTACAGAGGTTGAATGGTGTTTTCTACCCCTAAAAAGCGTATTTAGCTGAAATAAAAAAACACGTATTTAATATTTTTCGCTGTTTAATAAGTATGTTAAGTTTCATTCAAATTGGCAAGTATTAGTTGGGTAGTGTTATTTGTCAGAATGTTTTGCCGATCTAGTTTTTTCAATATTTCTTTGCTCGTTTTCAGAATTTGTATTTTAATTTCTACGGACAAATAACTCATTCTTTTCTTCGATTTGAGTAACTTTTATTTGCTGATGTTGACCATTAATTGATCGAAACATATCAAATATTTTTCAATGATTTTTTTAGCGAATGTCGAAAATTTTGAAAATTTTTTCACCGTTAGTAAGTTAAAGTATTTGAATTCATTAAGTAATTAAATGATGTCCACAAGAACCTTACGGACTACCATAAGTTATATGAGATCCCTAGGACCCGTTTTTTACTGTTAGGATAAACTTTTTACTAAAATTATTTTAGATGAATAAAGGTTATGTTGTATGATTTCCGCCAGGGTTTACTGTTCCCATTATTGTAAAAAATAAACTAACCGACCGATTTTGAAAATTTTTTCACTGTTAGAGAACTAAATTATTTTAGATGGATACAACTATGCTGCACAAAGTCCGTTCGGGTTCTTGGGTCCCAAAAATATCAAAACTAATTACCCAGCCGATTTTAAAAAATCTTTTACTCTTAGAAAGCTAAACTATTTTAAATAGGTACAGTTCTTAGATGAGATCCGCCAGTCCCTAAAATTTGGAAATTCGCTATGTTATGCAGATGCTGCGACAGGGGTATTTAATCTGACAAACACAAAAATATTGCAGATCCATGGTAACGCGATTTAAAAATGAAATATTATTGATCAAAAAGTGTCAGAGATCACATTGATCCTGAGAAAAATTTCTCACCATACTTGCCCCACGTTCGATAAATCTGTTTCCAGCCTGTATATGTAACCGTGTATGTATGTAAAGCAGCAAACACTCTCGGAAACCGCGTAATGTTATAAAAATTTTCTTTAACTTGCGCCTTTTCGACGTCAGTTGTTGGAAATTTAATGAATTCTTCACGCAACAAAGCAATTTTGTGTGACACTAATTTCACTACTTTGCTAGTAGTAGCTTTGAAAACTTCTCCTTAAAAAAAACATTATTTCTGAAGATAATGTACTATTCCTAAAAAAAAGATACATTACTGCTTAGTTGAAATACTTATTATTTAAAAAACAGCATACCAGTTCGTTTTGTGTTGTATTCGTGGGCGAATTTTTTCCAAAATAAAAATTCCTTTCGCATTCGAAATTTTGTGTAAAAATTCAAATCGTCGCAAATATTAAAATGATTTGGATGAAAACATATTGTTTTTTTTTACATAAACGTTAAGTCATACAAATAGGTTATGTTATAAGAATCTTTTGACAAAAAAAAAAATAATTTATTTTAAAAAGATTATAAAGGTACGGACACACGACACGCTTTTGGTGTAGAAGTTTTTTTTTTTACAAAAGGACAGAAAAGTTGATTTAAGATACTACCAACAAGGTAATCCTAAATTGTGAGACGCATCCAAAAGATAATACAGAGATAATATTATATTACAACTCTAAGAAAAAAGTAAACGCAATAAAATTTTACAAGTTGGATTTACACTATAGCAAAAAATGAAATAAATTATTTTCAGTACGAAACTGCCGTCTTGCAGCAACATTTATAAAAATATTAGTTTTCAATTCAAAATAGAATATGGCAATACAAAATACGATTTAGAAATGTTAAATTATAATCTAAATCAGGTGTTGTGTGAAATGTCTGACACTATTCTATTCGCCGTGTGTGACACTACTGTGTAAACAACCTCAAATATTTGCTAGAGAAGTCTAGCAACTCGAGTGTATACAACTGTTCTAGCCTTATCTAGACTGCAAATTTAAGCCGCTGCTACACGATGCTACGAACACCTTCCAACATTCGACGTTGGATGGTTCATAGCATCGTGTAGCCGTTGTTCGAACCTACGAGTGTCCAATGTCGAGCGTCAAACGTTCGCATTTGGTCGTGTCCCGTTCGATGTCGGTATTTTTGCACCGAGTCAAAGGGGTGCTTCGAACATTTGAAGGTCAATGTTGGTTCGTTGGTTGGTTCGACTCAGCAGCTGCACGCTCGTTCATGTGAAGAGAGACAACATCAGTGTATAACATTAGAGATAACATCAGACAGATAACATCGTCCACTGAGTACCAACACATCATCATTCGTATTGGATCAAACATTCGATTCACCGTGTAGCAGATACATTCGTCGCACCAACTATCGAACTTAACTGCCTCAAACGTTCGATCGAATGTTGGAAGGAACGTTCGTAGCATCGTGTAGAACCCGCTTTACTTGAACGTGTAAACCAACGGGCCAAACTACTATATGATAGTTAGTATTCCGACTGTAGCAGAAAGGTGACGTAAAATCTCCTCCACTTCGCATCACTATGCTGTGTAAGTACAAACTGTTTGTAGTGGTTTAGGCTTGATGTTTGCTTCTGTGTGAGTATTTACACACACAATTACAAAACACGTATTATCGGACAGAGCAACGTGCAGGTCAAGTAACAATGGTCTTACAATACATAACAATCGTAGTGGATTCGATGACCGACACCGACTGACTAAATGCCTTAAGCTGTGACAGACCAACAAATGACTCCAAGCGAACTAAACTTTTTTGATATTAGTTTGCTTCTAGTGTTCTATAGTGTAAACATTGCACACAATAATGCTAATTTAGATGTCTCGTGTATCCGTAGCTTTATGTACATATGTTGTAGGTACCTATCATGTATTATATACTGTGTGATACAAGGGGACAAACTAGATTGGCTTTGCCTCTGTTCCACTTGTAATGAGTTTGTGACGTAGCTGTTTGTGTACATACACACTGTTTGCAGTGTATTAGTTTGGTTTTTTGTAGTAGTATGTGTATACACACATACAATCACATCACACGTATTACCAGAGAGAGCTGTTCAACGTGCTCAACTAACAATGGGTATATTGTTAATATAATGGTGTGTTGACTCGACGACGACTACTGACGGACTAATGTCTTAAGCTGTGACTGGCTTACAAATGACTCCAAGCGAATTTCACTTTTTTTATGTTAGTTGGCTTCTAGTGTTCTATGGTGTGACACTTTCAAAATAGAGTAAGTATACTCACTATATATATAGGTAGCATGTGTAAATTACGTATGTATATTTTGAGTAAAATTCAAAACGTCAAATGTCAAAAACTAATATATTTAAATAGCAATTAAATTGAATTTGAATGAATTTAAAAAATATTGTTAAAGTTTGCATTTTTTTGATAGTAATTTACTGTTAATATGTAGGTAATATTAAAATCATTTAGGTAATTTAATATGTAGGTAATATTAAAATCATTTAAATATCCATAAACGACACAGTAATAATCATGTACCTAATAGTATAGGCGTCAATTATATTTTTTTTATTTATACCTTACTGCTAACAAGAAAGATTAAAAAAAAATTTAGCAATTAAGAAAAAAATCTAATTAATTTCTAATTCTATACGTTCGATTATTAAACAATTAGCAGTTAGGTCCAAAATTAATGTCTTAAATTTTTTATTTTTGTAATTAAGAAAAATATCCCCTTTACTCCAAAAAGTTGGGGAGCTGAGTTCAGCAAACAGAAATGCAAGTTGGTCACACATTAGAATAGTATTTTTGTGAAACGATAAGGCTTACTCAGAGGTTATGGCCTCTGAGTAGCCTAAAAAAGAAAAAAAAAGTTAACCCTAGAATCATACGTTGGTCTTCGAGTAAAGTTAATCATACATCGGCGTCATTTTGATGAATGGACTTTTTACGGAGAGTTTTAGAGTTTATTTGCAAAAAACATTTTTTTACATAACAATACTACAAAAGCGAACAAAAAATATTTAAAAAAATTGGATTTGGAAAAATTTCTTAATATAAATATTTATTAATTTTTTTAATCTTTTTATCAAAGCATATTTTCATTATTAAAAATTAAAAAATAGATAAATACATCAATTAGATCATAAAACATGTGTTTCAAATAATTAATTTATGAACTATTATGAGTCAGTGGACATGTGTGACTTTACAGAATGTGAAATTTCTCAGTCATAAATATTCCTATAGATATGTAACTATTTCCCCATTAGGCACATTTGTAAATTTTCTAAAATTTGTTAGTATTTTTTCGAATAAGATCTCAAAAAATAATAAAAATTAAAATATTTTCCACAAAATAAATTGTTAATCTTTTATTAAGTCATTCGAAACGCATTCTTTAGTTTTCGATTCAATATATTAAAATTTCAGTATTATGTCGTCTCTATGTATAAGTCAAACAGCTGTAATCATCTTTCACATTATCATAATCATTGAATAAATTAATTATAACATCCATATCTTTAATAAATTTTAGAAAAATTAGGACAACTTTTATATGTGAAGTACAAAATCTTTAAAAAAAACATAGGTTAATCAAACATCGTCGTCCTTTTGACGCACCCTATCTCAATATAAACAAAACGACAGCAAACAAAAACAAAATTTATACATTTGCTGTGTTATAATAACAAATAAATTAGATAACAGAAGTTTCACAGCGAGCAGGCAACGACAAGTCATAGTATTGGAGCAGGTAGAGAAGTTCGTTCGTCATTTTGACGTGTACGTATGATTCTAGGGTTAATGCGTTCCGTACGATAAGTTGTTTTTAAACATGGATTTGAAGTAACGTGCTAGAATTTTTCAATCCGGATAATTTTAGTTCAATCTGCATTTCACTTTAAGTGCCTGCTTATGATTTTTTTTTAGATTTTTCTAAATGTTTCTTTTGGTGATAAAGGCGGGGACAGCAATTTTCGAGGTTATTTTTCGATTTGGTAGGGATATGATATTATATCAATCGAAAGAGGAGAAAAAATTGTTCGAAAATCTATTTCACGTTCCATAAGAAAAACATGTGTTCGGGGTCATAGCTCTGCGTAATTCAATTCTGCGTAAAAAAGTGCTTTCAGAGTGTGCTGATAAAAATATTATATAGTGCTTATTAGTAAGAAGTTACGGGTATAGCTATACCTCCTAAACTACACAGAATTTTGGAAGTTTAAATGTGGCATTTGACGTGCCTAGTATTTCTGCATAATTCATCTAATTTAACCAAAACTCTATCTTTCACCGTTTACAAGATCTTCATGCTACAATTCTATTAGGGACAGCCTGTATATCGTTCAAATAGAAGGTCCTAACTAATGTTACAAATATGAAAGTGTGTTTGTTTGACTTTCTTTCACGCCTTAACCGCTTATTCAACCAGTTTTGCACAGAGACAGCTTGGAGAACAGAGAATGTTATATAGACTATTTTTTATCTCGGGCAAACATTTTATTTCTATGAAGTATAAATATAGTGTACTGACTCGATATAATAATTTCAAACACTGCGCTGGTGAAGCCGCGGGTAAATGCTAGTACTAAATAAATCGAAGTACATTCTGATAATTTATTTTCTAACGTAATATGATGTAAATTAAAACGATTATTCATGATAATTAAGAGAAATTAATCGATTACAAAGTCATAAATTTTGCCGTTCATTGACTGATTGACTGACAGACATGGAAAGAAATAACAAAAATAGCAATAGCAAAAAAAGAAATTCACAATGGCAATATGTACATAGTTCAGTTTCATAATCGATCAGCCATACAAGACAACAATTACTTAAGTCGAAATAAATGATAAATATGTGAATCGTGATTAGTAAACATCAAATATAATACTTCACAACATAAATTTTAATATATACAACATTATACATACTAACATAATGTCAAAATAATTATTTTAAACAAAAATCCCTATCCATAGATATCGGTGAAAGACTAATAATATATAGGTACCGTGAAAACACCCAACTTTACTGTGATTTTCAGTATTTTGATTCAAATTTGAATGAAATGAATACGAAATTTATCTGGGTAGTTATATTTAAGGGGAGATCCGCTAAAAAAAAAGAAATCGATTTTTTTCTTCATAATTATGTTCCTTAAGGTGTTAGAAATATTCTCCTAAAATTTTATTTAACCCTAGAATTATACGTTGGTCTACGAGAAACGTTAATCATACATCGTAGTCAATTTGACGAATGGACTTTTTACGGGGAATTTTAGAATTTATTTGCAAAAAACATTTTTTTTACATAACAATACTACAAAAGCGAACAATATATTTAAAAAAATTGCAATTGGAAAAATTTTTTAATATAAATATTTATTAATTTTTTTTAATCTTTTTATTAAAGCATATTTTTCATTATAAAAGTTAAAAAATACGTCAATTGTATTTGTATTTGTAAAAATTAAAAAATACATCAAATACATAAATACATTAATTGTATCATAAAACATGTCTTTCAAATAATTAATTTATGAACTATTATGAGTCAGTGGACATGTGTGACTTTACAGAATGTGAAATTTCTCAGTCACAAATATTCCCGTAGATATGTAGTTATGTCCCCATTAGGCACATTTGTAAATTTTCTAAAATTTGTTAGTAATTTTTCGAATAAGATCTCAAAAAATAATAAAAATTAAAATATTTTCCACAAAATATTGTTAATCTTTTATTAAGTCACTTGAAACGCATTCTTTGGTTTCGATTCAATATATTAAAACTTAAGTATTATGTCGTCTCTATAAGTCAAACAGCTATAATCATCTTTCACATTAACGTTACCACTGAATAAATTAATTGAACTATCAAGGTGGAAAAATCTCGCAGTTGCAGCTTCAAAGCCATTTATACTCAGCTCATCTTTGAATTTTTTTTGTAATCTCAAGACATGTAGAAACAATGTTGGACCTATATTTAACTTTTTAATAAAATATTTACTTGTATAAAAAAAAAAAAAAATAAATAAATAAATAAATAAAAAAAGTCGATTTCTGACGTTTTTTTGGTGAATCTTCCCTTAATTGTTTTAATAAAATTCCCAATCCGAGTTTTAGAGTTTCTGAAATACCAACTAAAATTTGCACACTAAAAAAGCTGTTGCCAAAAACACTTATAACACCAGTAGTTTGTTAAAAATTTTCCTGTCAATAAACAAAAATGGCACAAACATTATAAGCCATTAGACTTTAATTTTGTTAACACAAACTGTGGCATGGTAAAGTTGGATGGTTTGTTGGTAGGTATTTAAAAAGACGATATCAATAAATTAGCAAACTAATGAACGATTTAATTGAGTGAAAAAAAGTTTAGAAAGTTTATAAAATGTGTTACAAAATAAAACGAATTCAATGTTCCCACTATATATTTCCTAGCGTATGCGCCATTTAATAAAAAAGAATTTATCTAATTTTTGACGCTATGCTGTAAAAATAACATATACACCCGGTATTTGTTCATGTTATTGGGTGCATTGAAACAGAATTAAACATTAATAAATTAAAATCAAATTAAAAAGTCATTTTGATTATTTTCTTGTTTAAAAAAATTAATCCAGAACGATCAAAACGCCTATTACAACTAAAACAATTGCAACATACTATATTTAGGTTTAACAATTAATACTTTAAAAAAAAATTCTAAACCGGAAATCCATTATTAAAATGGCACCAAATACAAATTATATAATTTGTCACATTTTTATTTTGACCAACATAAATAATGATTATATGCAAATAAATATTATAAAGCCTATAATATTTATATTATTTATTGGATTTCTACATATATGCGGTTCTTATCTTTAAAAAATATTTATTTTTATATAATCTATAAACAGGGCCGGTGCGACCATATAGGCGAACTAGGCGCCCAAAATCTGGAAACGTAAAAATTATAAATTTTCCAAGTAGGGTAAAAGCCCCCTTTGTGGAACGGTATCTAATACTGGAACAGTTTTGACATTTACATATTTACATATTTCTTTAATTAAGTAAGGAAATTTTAAATGCGAGGTGAATTTAAACTGAAAAACAATCGTTCTATTAATAATAATTTTTGTTATCAGACGTTTCTTTCAGAAATAACTTCATTAATATGTAAATGTTCGTAATTAGATATCGTTCCACAAAGGGAGCTTTTACCCTACAGCATGTATTTTTGTTAATTAATAAATTCACTTTGACCAGCTTATACAGGGAAAAAGTGAAAATCCTATAGGAATTTCGCGCTATTTTCACGCTAAACATAACTGCTATCCAAACCTTTCCAACGCCTATAGTTTTTATAGTGGTCGGAAAACGACACTTCATATTACACGACCTAATGTTATTCCAATTAATAACAGAAATGATTCCAGACTTACAAGAAATCTATCCAAAGTTAAAAAAAAATTGCTTTTAAACATTGACTCTAAGGCTTAAAAAAAAGTATCGATATTTTTCTGAATTACATGATTAGCCAAGCGGTCCGAACACGACATTTCATATTACACGATCTAATGTTTTTATTCCATAGTTAATGACGGAAATGATTGCAGTCTACAAGAATGATGCAGGAAAGACTGCGGTAGGCTTGGTGACAATATCAGTTGAACAAGAACATCGTCAAGCGCCACAAACAATATTTATCACATATACTTTTTGAAAAACTTTTACATGTTAAAACTTCAAGATTCATTGTATGATTCTTATTAACTGTTATTATGCCTAAATAAGTGTTTATCAAGTTCTGGGGCGCCAAGGAACCTTGCGCCGGCCCTGTTTATAAATTATAATATGAAATGTTGTAACATCTATGTTGTCACATTGTAATTTTATAATAATGATATCAAAATTGAGCCATAACAATATAAAATTTATGGTTTTATTATCATTAATCTTTCTGGTCAAGATTAGAAAGTGTTTTGTATGAATTCCACAATCCACACCCATAAACTGATACGGTGAAAGCTTTCTATAATACGCCAAACTAATTCAATAACTCCCCAGGGATAAATCCCAAATTGCGTTTGGGTTCTGATGCCAGATATTATAGTATTTTAGCGAATTTCCGGAATGGAAATTCAGCTATTGCGTCCACTGTCCTGACGCCACTTGAACTCGGGACTATGATAGAAATTTTTTTTGAAGTCCCTATTAGAAGTCAAAAATGACTGACTATCACTAAATTTTTTTTTATAGGGCGTAGTAAGTGCCGGTTAAACGGAGCGATTCAAAAGCTGACCCAACGCAATTGTTTAAATTTTATTCTTTATGAAACTCTTTAAAATCTTCAGCCCACAACGAAATTGTAGAGGTGAGGGGGGGGGGGAACCGCTACTTTAGAGTTATATACTGTGATCAGAGCAAAATTCCTGTAACCAGGTTATAAATTTTAATAAAATTTATCGGTGTTAAGAGATTGGTAAGTTGATCACCCATGATATATTTATTTGTACTGTTGACCAAAAGATTTCTACAAAAATCCAGAATACGTATATGCGTATGAATGCCAAACAAGGAATTAGTCAACGACAACCATTTCAATAAACGTACGAACAAACAACGAACATGTGTAAAAGTCCAGCAGGTCACTTCAACGGCATCTCCATATCAAATATTGAACAAACTCGAAAAATTTCAATACGATAAATACGGTAATATTGTTTCTATACCTGTACCGTGACATTCTATTTTTAAGAAACATATAGCGGAAATACATTCAAGAAATTTTTCCGAATTTTAAGATTTTTTGACAAAAAAAGTTAACATCAGATTTGTTGCTTTTAAAATTATTTTAAAAATAATGTCAGGCAAATGACGCTCCTTATTGTCAATGCACTTGTGAGTTAGTTTATTTCTAAAGCTTCTGACGACCTTTTCGAGCATAGCGATGGGTATGCCGGTTATTGCTTGGCGAATATTCTCCTACAAGTGGGCTAGAGTCCTTAAATGATCATTGTAAACTATGGATTTCAGATATCCCCATAAGAATAAGTTGCGAGGGGATAAATCCGGAGATCGTGTCGGCCATGCGTCGCTTCCTAAGGAGATCAGGCGTTCGAGGAAATTTTCCCACGAAAAATTCGCGCTGTGTGTGCAGTGGCTCTATATACGGTTGACATCATATATTACCAACATCAATTTCTGTAAGACTGGGCAGGAAAAAATTCTCGTCTCATGTTGACATATCGGGAGTAATTCACAGTTTGTATGTATTTTCGGTACTGAACCTGACAGTAAACAAGCTTCTTGATTAACATTTTCGAATGAGACTATCTCCGCTTTCGGCCTACTATACTTCCCCTCACGACACTCTGTTCACATCAGGAAGTTTAATTGCCACACCCTGTAGTCACTTAACTTCTTTAAATATTTCTGTGCTGATTCAAAGAGAAGTTATCTTTCAAATTAATTCCTCGATATCTGATGGAAATACAATTCATCTGTATTGCGCATATTGAGACAATATACTATAATTGTGGAAACCGGCCTTCTTATATACATAAACATATTATATATAAAAAGTATGTACTCTTTCTACAAGATACTGTAATAGTGATGAGTGTTAACAGGCGAAAGAATCGATTATCAATAACATGTATTACAACGAAGCTCAGCGAAATCTTGATTTGTACTTAAATATTGGTTAATACTAGAGATGATCGATATATCGATAACTGTTATTTTGTAACTAGTATAGAAAGATAACAGTTATCGTGAATAACTGGAATACCCAGTAACTGGTTACTTAAATGACTCCTTTGGAAATATCGACAACATAGGCCAATATTAATATATTCGAAAGCAAGGATCACAGTAATTTATTTTAACCACCTACGGAGAATTTCAAAATAATAACGCCCCAGGCAAGTTACACATTTTCTATTGTAACACATTTAAAAAACCCTTAAAAATGAACTATTGTCTATTGTACAGTTATCTATTTGTATTTGTAATTTTGTGTCCATAAAATTGTTAAAATTGTGTATATAAAGCCTAAATCCTTGTATAGACAAGTATTTGAACAGATATTGCAGATTATTTAGTATCCGTCAGTATTATAGATCTGTGCATATTTCACTAACAGAACCGTTTATACGCATATCGAATATCTTACAATATGTTAAAATATCCAAATACCATACCAGTTATTATAATATATACCAGTTATAAATAATAGTTATTTTTCAGTAACTGTTCTTGCAATAACATTTATTAGAAAATAACCGTTTAGCTCATCTCTAGTTAATACCTTGAAATTCATTCTTTGACTTTTTTATCCACACGATTTTTTTTTCTTGATTTGGAAAGTCCTAAATAATCGATTCATTAATTCCCATCTTTAATTCGTTATATATTCCTGTTTTACATATATAGGCATCATATCAACTTGTTTGAAGTAAAAAACGGAACATTATAGTGGAAATGCCCATAGCTGAAATGTTGTCGATTGCTACCGTCGTTTCGTTTGGTTTCGTTGCTTGATTTAAAAAGACAATTGCTTGTTTTCTTCAGTTGCGTATATGTCACAAGAATCGTTTGTATTGTGTTTTTGTGACTTGACGTTGTTGGCCAGTTCGAAAGAATTGTGTTAGAAATATTTCTATTCTATCGAGTTCTGAATTATTCATCATTTGTCATTGCTGTTTGAATTCAATCTAGTTTGAAATATAATAGAGTTAGTTAGAAATAGATATTTAATTATGCTGATTACGTAACCAGATGTTTAGTTTGTTTTACAGGTGTAACGTATTGACCGTGTTAAAAAGGCGTATTGCTAGGGCGTTTTTCTGGCGAATTTTCGAATCCAAAAATCAGCTATTACAGCCACTGTCATGACACGACTTGAACCCGGGACTATGACAGAAATTTGTTTTGAGGTCTCTATAGAAATCGAAAATAACAATTACTAAAGTTTATATACCATATGAGTTTTTTGAGAGTTGCCATTTTTATTACTGTCAAATTTTTATGATAGAAATGGTACTGGAAAAGGTTCTTTTCTTGGATGTAATGGCAATGTAAACAAGAAAAACACTATCGGTTGAAGTAGCCTCAAGTACATATGCATATTTTTACCGCCTAACTGATAAATTTAAGAAAAATTAAAAAATTAAACTTGGGTAAAAAAATTTTTTTTGTTCATTTATGTTGTTAATTAATGCATTAGATCAGTTTTATCAAAAATTAATATATAGTCTCATTTAAAATTCTATAAGTTTGTATTATAGCTCGAAAACCATAAGAGCTATAAAACTCCTTACTAGCAATCGGTTACCCCCGTCGATATCTACAACTCTTATTTGAACAATTTTCCGATTAAATCAACGGTTTGGCTATGATAAAAATGGTAACTCTCAAAAAACTCACACAGTATATGTATATATGTATATGTGTCTGCACGATAACTCTCGAACGAAATATCCTATTTTTACGAAATTTGGTAAAA
Source organism: Brachynemurus nebulosus (assembly GCA_035578155.1). Lineage (NCBI taxonomy): Eukaryota > Metazoa > Arthropoda > Insecta > Neuroptera > Myrmeleontidae > Brachynemurus > Brachynemurus nebulosus. Next base: position 2,669,924 of record JAPWDM010000026.1, read on the forward strand.
ATGTTAAAAGTCCCAAATCTGCAACATGGTTTTTGGGGCATTTTTTGTGAAAAAAATTAGTTTTTTGTCAAAACTTCCCATTATTCAAAAATTTTTGAGACATTTTTTTTTATCACACGATTTACAAAAAATCACATAAAAAAGGGCTTTAAACTATTATTCTATGTCAATTATTCTATGTCTATTATTCTATGTCTATTATTCTATGTCTATTATTCTATGTCTATTATTCTATGTCTATTATTCTATGTCTATCATACAAATTTGGTTGTAATAAAAATGGCAAGTGTTAGTATATCTGTAATTTTTCAGATTTTTTGGATCCACAGTTTCAAAATTATGGGCACAGGAATGCAAACGAGGTTTAAATGTGAAAAATGGTAAAAAGAAACTTGAACGTTATTTTTTGCGAACCATTTCTCTAGCGGTTTCATTCTCGTTTTTCGATACGAAAAACATTTTTATTTATTTTTGCTACGAACTATATTTTGTTTATTGTGTTTGGAATATGAATCTGTTCTGCAAAACAGAGAAGGAAATATGGTGTTCATAAGTTTTTTATTTTGTTTGGAATATGAACACCTGGAATGAACACCATATTTCCTTCTTTGTTTTACAGAACAGATTCATATTCCAAACACAATAAACAAAATATAATCAAATGTTGCAGAAAATCAAAATTAAGTATATACTTGATACTGTGATTTTTAAACTGATTCAATTCCCAAGTGAATTATTCGAAATTCCCAAGAGAAAATGTTCCTTATTTGTGATACGGGATTATTTAAAACATTTTTTATTATTAATAATAATTACAGTTGTATAATATAAAGCCACCATTGAATTACATATGACCAACAGTCCAGGGGATAGGGACGTGCCGAGGGGAAATATTATTGTTCGTTATGGAAACATTCGGTCAAAACAATTGGCATGATGGTCAACTCCAATCGGTACCTACGCTGCTGGTTACACTGGTGACGCCGCGACACACGGTGGGTGACACACGTTTTATGCACACGCGTGATTCTGACACGTGTCTTATGATTATTGTATGTTGAGAATTTAATATTTTTTTTTATTGTAAAACATCGTATGAATATGAATAAGTATTTATTTAGGAACCTTAGTAACTAAATGATAGTAATACAGTAGACTCTCGTTAATTTAAACCTGCGATAATTCGAAATTGTCTATAATTCAAAGGTATCACGAGTTCTCTACAAAATCTCTTTATATTTCGAACTAAAACAATACATTTTTATACACTTGGTAATTCGAACGAAAAAATCATTGCTACGTAACAAAACGACGCGTTAATTCGAACTCATCGGCGTCAAACACTCGACAATTCAAAGGTGCAGAGAGAAAGAGACAGAAAGATTGTAAGTACATTTTGAGACAAGTTCAAGTTCATTCATCGCTAATGCTTAAAAAATTAAAATTGTTACCTCTCTATAACTCGTAATATTTTAAGAATCCCTCGAGTTTCGAATTAACGAGAGTCGACTGTATTACAAACTATATGAATACCTTTTCAAAATAATAAAGGTTATCGGATATGACTGAGTCAGTTTCGGAAATGAGTCAGTATTTTAAAAATATACAAATAATATTATCACCAAAATCCGAAATTTATTGTAATGTCAAATATGAACGGACGTATGTAATTATGTTTCTTATAGATAACAGTAGCTTTTGTTGAATTACCATGAACCTAATGTTTTGACTTAAGGTAGTTGGTCGATAAAACGATTTTTTCAAAGGATTTTAACGAAACTTCTCTCTAGATATTTATTTAATTCAATACCAATAATACAAGCCTATTTCGATTAAAATTGTCTACCCCAATTTTGAGAACAACGATTTCAAAGTTTTGTAATTTTAATACGGGCTCTTATAGGAAAACTATTTCTTTTTAAATAAAATGAAAACGTGTCAAAGGAATTTGATAAAAATTTAATGTTATAAAATATAGTTACAAACCATATTCAATAAGAAATGTTTTTGAGATATAATTTATAAACATCATTTTACAACGTTTTTTCAATGCTTTTTTAACAACGATTTTATATTGCTACAACATAAGCGCGCGGAAATTAAAAAAAACAAGTGGTATACAAATATAATAACTGAAGAATATTAATACATTATTTAAATAGATAAGATAAAAGAAAATTTTTTCGCTGAGATATATGTACTTACTTTTGTACCTGACTATCTCGCAGCAACTACATTAAGTCAGTGTACGCTTAAGCATGTAAATAAAATATCTAAGATCCGTAATTTGCAGGGGATTCAAAACAGAAGCAATAAAAATTAAGTCAAAAAAGTGTAAATTTGAGAAAATTATAAATTTTTTATTGAATTATGAATAAAAAAAAAATTAGCCAATTGCCGGATAATTTTGGTCGGGTTTTTAGCGGTGATATACGTTTTGAGCTCCCCTGAGTCCAAATTAGTCATTTCCAAAAAAGGCTTGTCTGTCTGTCTGTCTGTCTGTCTGTTAGAATAATTATTTTGATCTGTAACTATGAAACTACTAACTATTTGATTAAGGTAATACTAATTACTAATTAGTAACCTTAATCATTTTGTTTACTAAAATCTGCAACCAATTTTCTTCCTGTCATCCCACCACGGGTACTGTGGCGAAAGTGCTAAACAATTTTATAATTTTTCGTACCTTTATTGTACCCAAATAGTATATTTGTGAAACGGAAATGCAATTTTTGGAACTTTTGGAAAAGGGCATACGACGTGTGCTGTATATTTTTATCCTTTTGTCCTTTGTAGTTTGGTACACGCGTGCCTGAATAATAAAGGTATATTATTTAATTGTATACAAAAAGTAACCCCAATACCTAAATTGTTTACTCACGTATGACGATGGCTACCAGTTCACGTGAGAACCGGGGGTGAGTTCTGATGTGAAAATCGACTTGTTTCACATACGAACGAAAAATATGTACATAATATATGCTCAGTAAAAACAAAAAGTTAAACGTGGTTTATAAAATGTTTCTCACAGAAATTAATTTGAAAAAAATATCCTGTAAGTATATGTGTTCCATATGTTCTTTGTATAGTCTATGGGATAGTGATCTTTATCTCAGTAGAGCACAATAATTATAATGATTAGAGATTTACCACGAAGTAATTATCATAAGTTTTTTCTTGTCCCGTGTGTTATATTGAGCTTTTAGTATGAGAAAGCATAGAATAAATTTAATTTCTAAAAGGAATTCCGCTATTTTAGTAGAAAAAATGAAAAGTTCACATTAAAATTATCTTAATTCAACCAATCGGTTCAAATCAAATCATTTCCGTGACGTCTAATTTAAGGGGAAATAATTTTTTTTATATCGATGACGCCATCAACTTCACTAACATTTTTTTGAGGCCTTAAATACCGTAAATAAAATGACAAAATGATGGAACTGAAAGGGAATTATAAATTTTAAAGTCGTTCTTTTTATATTTATTAAAATTGGTTTGACTAAACGTACACGGAGAGAAAAATCATATAATTTTTGTAGATAAAATTTCAGAAAAATTACCATGCTCTCTTATAATGCGTGCGCGATCGACGACCAAAGTAAAAAATATTTTTTTGTCGGCAATGGAACTTTTTACTGTGCCGTTTTACAAATTTTACGGAACTAATATTACGAAAACAATATTCTATCCTTTAAATTTTCTATGATTAATTATAACTTTTATATTTTTACCGTACAAAATTGAATATGTTCGCCTTTTACACGTCGATTGTAGTGCTGAGCACAGTAATTTTTCTATGAATTTTCTCTCCGTGTATAGGTATGGGGGTTAGTAATGGCGGTTATGATTTCTCCCCTTTCACTAAACGGAAATAAATACAAATTTTACTGTTTTTCTTTTTTTTTTTTTTGATTATTACCTTGGGTTTAGTGCAAATTTTCGTGTAAATTTTAATATAATTTTCGTGTTTAACTTTAAATTCCGTTACAATTCTAACAAACTTTCATTATAAAACTTTCATTATAAAAATTTTATTTCCAAAAAGACATTTATCCCAACTTGAACAGTTTTTGTAGCTGAGGTTTCTATTATTTTTACGTTAGGTGAAAATTACAAAAGATTTATCCATTTCTAAGAAATATTTTTGATACTTTTTGCATATTTGTAGTGTTATTTTCGACTTTATGTAAACAAAAATAAAAAATAAAGTAAAAGTTGTTTTACTAATTATAACATAATATTTCAAAAAAATTGTCACTAACCATGTACATTTTGTATATGTGAGGAGTAGTCGAACAAAAGGTAACATTTCCACTTTTTGGCTTTTTGCTTTTTCTTGCAAAATCGTACTTATATCTATAAACTACACATCCTAGTTGAATTTGGCATGTTAAATAACAATAATTGTCCCCTAAAAACGAGTCTTAAACTCGGCTTTCGAACAAAAAGAAACATATTCATTTCTTTGTAAAAATATTATTTTAGTTCTAACAAAAAGTGACATTTTCTTATATAATATTAGATTTAGGTTTCGCTTATTAGATTTAGTAGCTGAAAACACTAGAGAAAGTTAATCAAAGTTTCTTTGAACGACTGTTTTATCATCATTCATTACCACTATCTGTAACAAAAGGTAACATTTCCATTCAATGATTATCAAAAAGTGACATTTTCAAGTTTTTTAGTGATTTCTGAAAAAAAAGCAACGATGGAAATATTACCTTGACATTTGACATTTTAGTGATTTCTGAAAAAAAAAGCAACGATGGAAATGTTACCTTCTGTTCGACTACTTCTCATGCATATTATACAATTCGAATAATATGTACCAATTTGCATAATATTAACATGGTACAGTGTCTTTTTTATAAAGTTTGCGTCAAAGATGTGCTTTTATGACGAAATTAAATCTTTCTATTGAAAGGCCAATATCTGTGGTGGCAATATTTTGATGATAATTACTGCGATTGTGAGAATGGGAATAATTTGTAATTTGCTAGAATTTGTAAAACTATTTTGAACTCGTATTTTGGCAAAGTGGATTTTTAGGTTTTATTTTTGTAGATTAATACTTTTTTTTAAAATAATTCCCAATTTTGAAATTTTCAGTTTCCCGCCAAATTGTTCAACCGATACACAAACTAACTCCACTAAAATATTTTCCAAAATATCTATGATAAAAAAGTTTTTCACATAGTGCGAACTTTATGAAAAGACACCAGGGCTGGGAACTATTTAAAATGATTTCATTTTAAATATGTATTTAAAATACAAAATGACATTTTGAATTTTCTATTTTAAATTAGTTCGGTCAAACCATTTTCCATTTTGTATTTAAAATGGAAATTTGAATTCATTTTACATTTAAAATGAAAATGCATGTATACTCAAATTTATGTGTATACAATATTAATTATAGAACTTTAATTAAACGACTTGAAGTCTAACAAACTGTAAGTTAAATTGTAAGTTGATTTAAATGACTCAAATTTTTTATTACTCGAGATGCAATGTCACTTGAGTTAAATTTGTTATTAGAGTTGCAGTTCTCTTAAGTCAAACTCTTCTGACTCAAGTTGTGTACTACTATCTTTAAGACACGTCGATAAGAAATGTTTTTGTATTTCGAGTAAACGATTGTCATAATTTCATTTAGAAGTCGCAGTCGTAGCGTAGTCAAGGTTTGAATATGTCAATGTCGAATTAAATTTTACAATATTTTTAAGAGTTAAGTTTCATTTTCATATCATGCAAACTTTACAAAATTTTCTCAAAAGACTGCCTTTATGTATTTAATTTCAGTACATTTGATATTTTCTTAACTTTTTTTTTTCTAATTAATATAAATAATGATAAAAAATTTATAGAATAAATTTAAAGTAAAAATAGCACTTTGCATTTTATAATCCATTTTAAATAACTATTTTCCTTTTTCAATTTTAAATATGTTCAGCAAAACCATTTTCTATTTTGTATTTTAAATGCATTTTCGGAAACTATTTTTTCCATTTTCTATTTTAAATGGTTTCTATGAACCATTTTTCCCAGCCCTGAAAGACACTGTATGTATACAGTCAATATCACAAGCGATGCATCACCTAGTAAAAAAATTTTCTCTTGCTCTTCAACAGTAAATTAAAAACTGATGCGGTTTCTTACTTTTGCAATGAATTGTACAAACTGCGCATGCATACATAATATGTATTATTAATTATCGTTGGCATACGCACGTTTGGTAATTATGCATGTAAATCCATACATACATTGAAAACATAAATTGCACTTTTACTTACATTTGAATGAACACATTACGTATATTGTTATTAGCGCAGTTAATAAGTAAAGTTAGTAATATGCAGCTGGTTACAGTAGCAGGCAGTGGAAATGGTTTAAGGGGAGATTCGCTAAAAAAAAAAACAAGAAATCGATTTTCTTTTCCTTCATAATGTTCCTTAAGGTGTTAGAAATATTCTTCTAAAATTTTATTTTAAGAAAATGAAAAATCAAAAAGTTGCGGGCATTTTAGTGCACGCACTATAAGTCAATTTAAATAAAAATTTCAAATGCTGTTTTCTCGAAAGTACGTTTTCCGACATGGTTCCTCATGCATCCCAAAAAATATATGAGATATCGAAATAAATCAAAGTGCATATTATTCTTCGATACCGTCATTTTGGTAGGAACTAGGATCTTTTCGTTGCATAATATATTTTCAAAACGGTGGCTGTTTATAGTCGAGAAAAAGCGGTGATTTTTGAAAATTTATTTTAAAAATGCAATTTCTCGCTGGTTTTTTAATTTTTTTCTTTTTTAGATCCTAGTTAGTGCCATAACTGTATAGTTATGTATATATTTTCGGAAAATTCTTAATTTTTTGATTTTGCTTCACTGGGGATTTCAGAACGCGACGAACCATCAAGTTGGAAAAATCTCGCAGTGTCGACTTCAGTCATTTATTTATGGTTATACTCATTCATTTTTGGATTTTCTTTTTTAGTTTTTTTTTCTTTTTTTTTTTTTTGTAATCTCAAGTCATGTAGAAACCTAGAAACAATGTTGTATATTTAGTTTTTTAAAAAATATTTATTTGTAAAAAAAAATAAAAATGGTTTTTAATGTTTTTTTGCCGAATCTCGCCTTAAGTTCGAGCGCTAATTAGTGCATATATATGCAAGAACATGTATATATATATACAAACAAATAAGAACAAACAGGCCAATATGTATGTTCGTCTAGAAGTCTAGACTTTATAAACAATCATATTTTATGTCTTTAGCTACAACTGGGCATACATACATGAAAAAATATTAACCAAGTATTTATTATTCCATTTTCAATAGTAATTGTTTATAAATTTAAAGCAATTTCAAGAGCACACGTTATTGTGTATTAACGTAAGTTGTGGTTTAATGGCATTGCGATTGGATACACCGTAAGCAGGTTAGCTGATGTGACAAAGAATACATTTAGAATTATAATCGAAAATATAGGGAAAAAATTTTGTAGCACTATGCCAAATGTTTAGAAAGATATCCAGTTTCAAAATGAATGAAAATAGCGTGATCTGTAATGACTTAACTTCGCTAAGACTAAAGAATTTAAAAACTAAAGACGTTTTACAAATTCTGTTTAATGATTGGCTTAAAAGCGGGCACAAAAGTATTTTTAGACTCTTGGGAGTAAAAGTGACACCTTACAGTCTCTTATAAGGGACTAAAATTGCAACCCCAGTCTCGAAGTTAAAGCGACTAAAATCTCAAAAAAAAAAAAAAAAATAAATAAATAAATAAATAAATAAATAAAAAAAATAGTTTAACTAAGTTCTTTCATATGATATCTATTAACGGATAAAATTTTCGAGGAAAATCACCAACAGTTACTGATATAAAATAACTATTTATTTGCAATGTTTCGAAAACATGAAATTTTCATCATCAGGCAATTTTTTTTTTTTAAATTAAATAACATATTATAAAGAAAAAAAAATTACAAAAATGAAAATATGCAAAATTTAATTTACTTACATGTGTTCTGACTGTCATGATTACACATAAAAAAATTCGTTAAGTGCGTGTTTTTGACACGCACTAAGTAATGTCACCTCAGTGAAAGTGTTAATTTATGATTTTTTGTTAACTCTATAGTTGTTAACTCTACAGCCCTCTTGCGTTTATTCAATATGGATGTACAACTCTATAATTATTCAATATGGATATACAACTCTATAATAATGTTTCCCCCACTATGATCACACAACGATATTAATATGTCATCCTTCGATGACATAATAAAAACTGATAAAAAATAAAAATATAATGAGTTTATAAATTAAAAGTTAGATTGTTAAAAATTATAAAATTTTTTCACTTAAATACCTAACACTTTTACCGAATTTTCGAAACAGCCGCTCTCATGACGCTTGAGTCCGGGATAATGATAGAAATTTGTTTTGAAGTTCCTAGAAACCGAAATTGACATTCATATACATATGCATAACTCAAGAACTAAACATTTTATTTTAACGAAATTTGTTGAAAATGTTGCAAGTTCAGAAATCTTCTTGGATGAGTTTTTCAGCCAGACACGTCCGATGCCCGGAACATGGTTTTTTGAGGATTTTTCGTGAAAAAAAACTAGTTTTTTGTCAATATTTCCCAAAATTCAAAAGTTTTTGTGACATTTTTTTACACAATTGAAAAATATTTAAGCTGGTTTCCGAGAAAAACTAATTTTTGTAAGTGAAAATTCGCTATGTTATGCAGAATGCTACGACAGGGGTATTTTACATATAAGATACGGATTTACGGAGTCTTAAAAAATTGTAAGGTTGTCGAAAATACAAAATTTCTATTTCTGTTACGTTCGTCATAATTGGATTATTTTTTACTCTTCCAAAATGCACATAAATGCCGGATTTGTATGACTCAACTATTTTTTCCGTTTTTACTCCGATTCGGGAATGTAAATCATATTCATAAATAACACGAGCTGACCACAAAATTAATAAATGCATGCATTCAAACATTCATAATAAATTAATATTTACATTAATAAAAACTGAATCGAAATTATGTCATTTCTAAAAATATACATATATATATCACTCCACGAAATGAATTAAAACCACTATTTTATAATTAGCGAATTTTCAGAATGGAATTCAGCTATTACAGCCACTGTCATGACGCGACTTGAGCCCGGGACTATGGCAAAAATTTGTTTTGAGGCCCCTAGAACCCGAAAATAATATTCACTAAAATTTATATATATATATATATATATATATATATATATATATATATATATATATATATATATATATATATATATATATAATGATTTATGAAATTTGGTGAAAATGTTTTTGGTGAAAAGGAACATGCTTTTTTTGTTCTTGCAAAAAATTGGTTTTTTGCCAAAATTTCCACTTAATCAACAATTTTTGCAAAATTTTTTTACACCATTTAAAAGAGGAGAAAAAATTACATAAAAAAGGTTTTAAATTATTCAACTATTTCTAGTCAACATCAACTAGTTTCCGAGCAAAACTAATTTTTATAAACGGAAATTCGCTTTGTTATGCAGGATGCTGCGACAGGGGTATTTTATGTATTCAAAGAAATGAGACAACCAGCCAATTGATAATTACCACATTTATTCATATTATGTCGTTTTGAAAAAAAAATTGCATTTAAATGTTGCAAGTAAAACTGAAGCCCGACCCACATTATCGCCCCACTCTCGGTACGATATCGCTACGCTCTCGATTCGATAAAATATATTTCTATACAAGAAACATTGAGTGTATTCACATCTTCACTCCGATACCGTTCCGATATCAGTCGCGGGCAAGTCCCGCTCCAGTACCGCCTCCAATACCAATATCACTCCGGTAAAATTAGACTTATTATGGCTTGTACCTATAGTGTAAACACTTTTTTGATTCTATTCCGCTCCTCTTGCATTCAGTTGTTATCAAAAAATGTTTGTATCGTACTAGGAACGTACCGAGAGCAGCATTATAATGTGAATGGAGAACGAATAAGTACCTACCAGCATCAGCATCAGCACTGTAATGTGAACACAACAGGATTATATCAAAGTGAGACTGAAGCGGGAGTGTACCGATATCGGCACTATAGTGTGAATCGGGCCTTATATGTAGATCCAGACTAGCAGATCAGCGAAAAGGGGTGTGGTTGCAGGGAAATGACTAATATGGCTCAAATGATTAATTATTATTGATTAATATGGAGATGGAATAATATTATTTTAATTATTACTATTTATGAAAAAAAAAAACAGACTGTACTTGAAGCAGAATAATTCATTGAATGTGTTATGAAAAAAACAAATTTCACTTTATCTACGGCATCAAGTCTAATGCAAAATGTAACGTGCTCAGGGCCGGATCTAGGGGGCGGGACAGCGGGGGGCAACGTGCCCCCTGCAATTTTTTAAAAACTCGAATTGAGAGGCGCCAAAACGGTGATTTGTATGCTTTTTTTTAAAGGCGCCAAAATATTTAATTTGGCGTTTTTCGGCGCCAACTGCAAAGTTTGCCTGAGTAAGACTTAAATATACATAAATAAAAATTAATTTTATCTATTGATTATTCACTGTACGGAACCCTAATTGTGCGAGCCCGACTCGCTCTTAACTAACTTTAATTAAAATATTTTAACACCTTTTTTACGAGTGACCTAACACAGTCGCATTTTAATAAATTAAGTGTTGTTAACCTTCCATATTGCAACTGGACTGATTTTATTTAAACTTGATCGACCTTGTCAGTTACGTAAGCGTATAATAATTAACAAAAATTTGTTGTGATATTCAATAAAATTTTGTTACACTTTCACTATCAAAATTGTCGATCCAATTAAAATATACGTACATCAAAATCATTTTAAATTGTTGTCTACAAACTTAATTTTTGTAGTTAATTTTGTATTTTAAAAGTTAATCTTTGCTTGTGAACATTACTCAACCTCCATAAAACTAACCGTCCCCCCCCCAAAAAAAAAATTGCAAAATCCTAAAAAACCAGAAGATAAAAAATAGTTGTACACTTTTGACTGGTTATAAGCTTACTCTTTTTAGATAATAAAATTCGTATATACGTAAAGAGAGTAAGGCATATGATTTGATTTCAATTTTTGATGTTGCTTACAAAAGTGTATTTTAGGTGTAAATTAGTTGTGCTAATAAAAAATTAGGTATTCTTACCATTTTCGAGAAAACATGAAAACTTAAGGAAGGCTAGGCTTACGTAAACCTAGCCGTCCCTTAGATAAGAAAAAGTGTTTTGGGTAATCAAAGTATTCAGAATTAGGTGTAAATTAGCTCTTATACGACCATGCTGAGAAAAATTTTGTAAAAAGAAAATTTTACGAAAAATCGTACAAAATATTTTAAACGATGGGAGCGCTGTGAATAACGTTGAAAAAAACGATATACACAGCGCTTCCGCTGCGCCTTGAATGTTATATTTTTTGTTATGTAAGCGAATAGAAACATGCCAAAAATTTTCTTTATATATATATATATATATATATATATATATATATATATATATATATATATATATAACGAAGTGGTCGGAAAACGACATTTCATATTACACGATCTAATGTTGTTCCCATTAATAGAGGAAATGATTCCAGGCTACAAGAATTCTATTTAAAATTAAAGAAATACTTTTAAGCATTTTTCTAATGCTTAATGCTTAAGTCGATATTTATCTGGATTACATATTCGACGAAGTGGTCGGAAAACGACATTTCATATTACAGGACTTAATGTTATTCCTATTAATGGTGGAAATGATTTCAAGCTATAAGAATTCTATTTCAAATTAAAGAATTGCCTTTAAACATTCACCTAATCCTTAACAAAGTGTCGATATTTACCTGAATTATGTAATCGACCAAGTGGTCGGGAAACGACATTTCATATTACACGACCTAATGTTAATCCCACTAATAGTAAAAATGATTCCAAGCTACAAGAATTCTATTCAGAATTAAAGAATTTCCTTTAAACATTTACTTAGTCCTTAACAAAGTGCCGATATTTACCTGAATTATGTAATCGGCCAAGTGGTCGGAAAACGACATTTCATATTACACGACCAAATATTATACTAAATAATGGTGAAAATAATTACAGGCTACAAGAACACTGTTTAAAATTAAAGAACGGATTTTAAATATTTCTCGAATGCTTCAAAAAGTGTCGATATTTATTTGAATTATGTAATCGACCAAGTGGTCGGAAAACGACATTTCATATTACACGATTAAATGTTATTCTAATTAATGACGGAAATTAATCCAGATTACAAGAAATCTATTCAGGGTTAAAGAATGGCTTTTGAACATTTCTTTAATGTTTCAAAAAGTGTCAACAGGGCGGATTAACCCATTTTGGGGCTCTAGACATTTTTTTCTTATGGGACCCCTTTCCACTCCCACAAGATATAGAGCACACAAAAAATATAAAACAAAAGGTAAATAATACAAAACTAATTAATATGAGAAACTAAAACAAATCTCAAATATTGATTCAAATATTCAGAATAAATACATATTTTGGTTGGGCCCTTCAAAAAACCGGGTTTTAGCTATTTGTCTTATTTATCTATGCGATAATCATTAATCCGGCCCTGCATAAAATAACCGCTTCTCGCATTGATTCGCTAGCAAAATGGAATAGCTTTTGAACAGGGTTCGATAGCCTAGTGGTAAGGTGTTTGACGGGTTATCAAGAATCCTTGGTTCAAATCCCAGTCGTTCCAGTTTGATAATATTTTTAATTTTAATTTTTTTTTTTAAATTATTGACTACTAATTTAGGTAAAATTTATTTATGAATCAGATCAAAGATTTTTATAAATTTGAATCGAAAATTATGGTAAAAATATGTGATTTGACGATGGATTAGCAAAAATATAATTAAATAATTAGTTCCTTGAGAATATATTAATACAATAAGACACATTTTGATCCTATTAAAAATTTAGACGTATGCTTTACGCTTCATTGATAATAATTGTCATCTAAAAAAATGTCATTTTTTTTTAAAAATTCAAATTTAATTCTTAAATAAAATACTTCCGTTGTGTTTTTAATGAATGACGAAAAAAAAATGTATAATTTTAACTACACATAGTGTATAAACTACATAACTACTATTTGTACTAATAGTTGATGACAATAACATAACCTAAATATTCTCAGATTTTATAATTCCCAGAACACAATATACGTATCAGCACTGGTAGCTTCCACTGACTATAGAGATCTTCTACATCTTGTTCAATTTAACGACGACACATATTGTCATAAGTCGCGAGTCGCTTCAACGATTCCCATGAACTGTGTGGTGTTGTACACTGTCCGGGAGTCAGTTCCCATGGGATAAATTTCATTATTAAAACAAATAAATTGACTAGATGTCGCCCCTTTTTAAAAATATTTATTATCTCTTGATTTTATTAACTTTTTTTTGTAGTGTTAGAAATAATATTGATTTTTTCTTATTTTTAATTATCTATGGGTTTGGATAATAAAATGATAATTATTTTTTTTTACCATGGTAACGTATTTTAACGCAAGCTACTTTTGAAGTGCCAAGCTAAATAATAGTCCAATAGCACTAATTTTAAGCCCTATCTCACTAAACACTAATTTTAGAATAGATATAAAAAATTTTTAAAAAGAGATTCTTGTACACGGAGAGAAAATTCCTATAAAAATTACTGTGCTCAGCACTACAATCGACGTGTAAAAGGCGAACATATTCAATTCTGTAAGGTAAAAATATAAAGATTATAATTAATCATAAAAAATTTAAAGGATGGAATGTTCTTTTCGTAACATTATCTCCGTAAAATTTGTAAAACAGCACAGTAAAAAGTTCCATTACCGACAAAAAAATAATTTTTAATTGTGTTTATTAAAAAAATTACCATGCTAACATGCTAATAATAGAAAGAAAAAAAACCAGAAAGAAGGTTGGTTGTGTTGGAAACGCTGTAATGAAATGTACCTCACTTAGCGAGTTACATGCGGAACACCTGTCTATCTTGTAGAGGTGAAAAGATACAGCGCTCCAAACGCGCACTCAAAAATTCACTTTTTCTAGCGTTCCGGCAAGGTTTCGGACGGCACAACCTGCTACGTTCTATCAACATAGAACATATTATATTACTATGTTCTACCAACTAAAATTTTTCTATAAAAATATATATTATAGAGTACTAAGAGACATATTATTGAACAAAAAATAGTGGGTGTCGCTAACACGTAAGTGGCAAAAAAAAATTTACTTAAATTTAAAAATTTTAAAAAAAATTAGTATGATAAAGGGATATAACTTTAATTTTTTTTATTACTTTGCCTAAGGTGGGTACACAATATATATTAAACTCACATAAATCGGCTCAGTAATTTCGTCAAAAAAAATTTTTTTTGAAAATTTTTATCTCTTTGTGTATTTATAAACTATTAGCCTCAGAGGGTTGAAATTTGGCAGGAGTGTATCTGGGGCTAAGAAGTATTATTTCCTATAAAAACAATCAATTTTGCGTCAAGGGCCGTTTTCCCTATCTTACCCGTCTATGCCCTTTGATAAATTTTGTAACGATGGTGGAACTGCTGGTAAGATTTCAAAGAAAAAATTCCTTAATTTCAGTAGCCGATTCGGTTTGCTTTCGTTAAGAAAAATTTTAAATAGTCTAAATAGATTTTATAAGTCGTTAATTAACACGGTTAGAGTTGCAGTATTTCTATAGTCAACCTGTCGTTAACTAGATCATTAAATATAATGATTTATTTTCTATCAGTATCGATTAAGTACATAATTTCAAATATGTCGATGCTATTTTTGTAATTGCAATCATTTTCTTCAACAATGTCCGTCTTTTCATCCGCTTCAGTCTGTCCGTCTGTTACGCAAGTATTTTATATTTATTGATAAAATTTAATTTTTACACTTGAGTTAATAAATTGACGGTTATTTATTGATAATTGTATGTAATTGTGACAAATACAGGTTTATTAATACAAATTTTTTTTTTGCACCAGTGTATAGTAAAAGTGGTTTAATTTGTTTAGAAAAATTTCAATGGGACCATAAATTTTATGTAAATATAAAATTTCTCACGTTAACTAATCAAACTTTTAAAATAAAACTGTTGCATTGAAAAATACCACTATATGTACATATTAAAAATTATCAAAATGGATCGGCTGGGACCCGAACTCAGGGCACTTAATAACTATAGTTTGTCGTCCAACTACTAGGTTACCGACTCCTATTCGAGAGTCACTTCAGTTTGACAACGTACACAGAGAGAAAATTCATATAAAAATTACTGTGCTCAGCACTACAATCGACGTGTAAAAGGCGAACATATTCAATTTTGTACGGTAAAAATATAAAAATTATAATTAATCATAGAAAATTTAAAGGATAGAATGTTCTTTCCGTAATATTAGCTCCGTAAAATTTGTAAAACAGCACAGTAAAATGATCCATTGCCGACAGTTTAATTGTTTTTCTTACAAAAATTACCATGCTGTCTTAAAATAGAAGAAAAGTAGAAAATAATAAAAGAAGCTAATAGTAGAAAGAAAGAAAGAGAAGGTATCAACGCTGTCACATAGCGAGGGAAGCTGCAGAAAGTGTCAACACAATCATATATGAAGGTCATATAGCAGGACTGTTGGTGTTGCAAGTAGCTGGTTAGCTGGTGTGTCGAATCAGTGTTCATTAGAATGTCTTGACGGATGGTCATCGTTTAATTCATTATTTTGTTACTCCACTATCTTCAGTATTAGAATATATTGTTGCCAATCATTTTTGTATGGATCATAAAGAATCGAAGGTCGGAAAAGATCGGGCATCTTCGAAGTTTTTACAGGTACAGCCGAAGCAACATAAGGTTGCGGGTCAGATGCGCAAATGAAAGAGTACGACAACAAGAATTAAACTATAACATATATGCATAAGAGTGTGATAGAAGTTGTGTTACTACATTAAATTTTACCATGCTATAGTATATTTTTTACTTTGGTCGTCGATCACGCACGCATTAAAAGAGAGCATGGTAATTTTTCTGAAATTTTATCTACAAAAATTATATGATTTTTCTCTCCGTGTATCAATCAATACGTCAGAGATCGGTAGCCTAGTGGCAAGGAGCTTGAAGGAGTTATGAAGAATCCCGGGTTCGCGTCCCAGCTGATGCAGTTTGATAATTTTTAATTTTACGCTTCCCTAACTATCACTATGCAAAATTTCCAGTCGATTGGTTAAGCTGTTAACAATATCGAAACGCAGGGGTTTCCAAACTTTTTAGATTTGCGACACCCTTAAAATAGGTACATATCATTTTCGGTGGCGTTCTTTGACTGGATTTAAAAAATAGTCGGAAGCTCCTAAGCCGGATTTAGAAAATTTAAATTTTCTCTAGAAAAATATAACGTTTTGCACTTTTACTTTTAACGTTTTCCAATTTTCTTTTTTTAAATGGCCCCCTTGTGATGCTTTATGGCCCTTGTCGTAAAATAGTGCTCAAATCGATTAATATTAAATAATTTATGAACTGCCGAAAAAACAATCTGGTCGAAATATTGGATTTTATGAGAAAATTCCACTTTAAAATGAACATTAGCAAAATATGATATCTTCTAAGAAAAGCAAATAAGTGAGTCACATATTTTGAAAGCAATTAAAATTAAAATCTCGGTTCAAAACGCCATCTGGACCATTTGATGATTAAAAAAAATTGTCTAATTTTGTTTTTTCTTTCTTTTTTTTATTTTTGAATATTTTTTTGACTGTCACACTTGTTGTGATCTAATTTGCCGCGGGAAAAAAAATTGCCAAAAAGATATAAGTTAAATGAACTTAGAAATGATGAATATTTGGTGATCAGAATTTAATAATATTCAGTGGCGTGGCGAATATATTTTTCGTGAGGATTTTCTCAACTGATTGAAAGAATCGACTTTAAAAATCACAGTACATGGTTAATGTTTTAGTTGGGGCTTACGATGCAAACTGGAGCGCCGGTATCCACAAAAAGTGACATTTTGCAATCCACTTTTTGCGACATTTGTCCTCCGCTACTGACCAATTTTGATAAAAATACACTAATGATAATTTTTGACGAAAATACACTGTCAAATTATCAGCAAACATTCCACAAATATCACTTATCGTAACATTAAATACGGGATATCACTATACGAATTGTATATAACTCTTTCCTTTTAACAGAGGCCATTATGATTGTGAATAAAATTACAAAAAAATCAGTCAAATATGGGACATATGGGAATTTATTTTAGTTAGTGGTGGCAGCTCGCGAATCATCTTCATCAACTGTACATAACACATTCTCTTCTCTCTTCGTTCAATCCGTGAGAATAAATTTGTTAACAAGGTCAAAAGCGTGCTTTATTCACCGAATACATGCGCAAATGTATGTGATATATTACATTTTTATCAATGTATATGTGTTTTTATGCAAAAATAGTGAATAACGAATGTTTTAATTGAACATTGGAGATTTCGGCGTTGAAGTTAAGAAGATGCTAAATAACCTGATAGTAAAAAAAACATTAAGGCAGACCTTTAAGGTAGTTGGTCGATAAAACGATTTTCTCAAAGGATTTTCACGAAACTTCCCTAGATATTTATTTAATTCAATACCAATAATACGAGCCTTAACCGAAAAAAAAAACTGACTACCCCAATTTTGAGATAAAAAATGATTTCAAAGTTTCGTAAGTTTAACATGGGCTCTTATGGGCTATTTTTTTGAATAAAATGAAAACAGATCAAAGGAATTTGATTAAAAAGTTTAATATGTTACACAGAGAGAAAAATTCTGTAATTTTTGTAGAGAAAATTTCAGAAAAATTGCTATGCCCCCTATAATCCGTGCGCGATCGACGACCAAAATAAAAAATATGTGCTAGCATGGTAAAATTTAATGTGGTGCTAACACAACTTTTATCACACTCTTATGCATATATATTATAGTTTAATTCTTGTTGTCGTACTCTTTCATTTGCGCATCTGACCTTTGCGACCTTATGTTGGTTGCACTGTACCTGTAAAAACATGTATACAAAAATGATTGCCAACAATATATTCTAATACATATACTAAAGATAGGTAAATAACAAAAAGATGAATTAAACGATGACATCATCCTAAGAGAGTGTAAAAGAAACTGACTACTAGCTGCATCAAGGTGCTTGGTGCGAACTGTCTGACAAAGTTTCTTCCACAGTCCACACCTATGGTTCGCATCTAACTCGCTGATTGAGGTTAATTTCATTACAGCGTTCCCAACACAACCAACCTTCTTTCTGTTTTTTTTCTTTCTATTATTAGCATGTTAGCATGGTAATTTTTTTAATAAAAACAATTAAAAATTATTTTTTTGTCGGTAATGGAACTTTTTACTGTGCTGTTTTACAAATTTTACGGAGATAATATTACGAAAAGAACATTCCATCCTTTAAATTTTTTATGATTAATTATAATCTTTATATTTTTACCTTACAGAATTGAATATGTTCGTCTTTTACACGTCGATTGTAGTGCTGAGCACAGTAATTTTTATAGGAATTTTCTCTCCGTGTATAAAATACAAAGTTACAAACCATATTTAATAAGAAATAAAAATTATTCACCACGCCGTTTTTGAAATATAATTTATAAACATCATTTTAGAACGTTTTTGCAACGATTTTTCAACAATGTTTTTATATTGTTACAACATAAGCGCGCGGAAGTTAAAAAAAAAAAACAAGGAGTATACAAATGTAATAACTGAAGAATATTAATTAATACATTATTTAATTTTTGGTAAAAGAAATTTTTTTTAATAAGCTTCTAAAAGGATTTATGGAAATTCGAATTATTTTCGGAGTTATGGTTATTTTTTCCCTGTGTACTGTGTATTTTTTTCAGTATTAAATTCAAATTTTTAATATAAATTACTCGAAACTACTTTTAGCGAATTTCCAGAAGGGAATTCAGCTATTACAGCCACTGTCATGACGCGACCTGAGCCCGGGACTATGGCAGAAATTTGTTTTCAGGTCCCTAAAATCCGAAAATAATATTCACTAAAATTTATATATATTATCCAATTTTTACGAAACTTGGTGAAAACATTGGAAGGCCCAAACCCTTGGATGAGTTCGTCATCCAGACACGTCGGATGCCAGGAACATGGTTTTTGTCCGTGCAAAAAATTAGTTATTTGCCAAAATTTCCACTTATTCAAAATTTTTTGCGAAATTTTTTTACACCATTTAAAAGAGAAGAAAAAATTACATAAAAGAGGTCTTTAAACTTTTTTCTATGTCAACTGGTTTTCGAGAAAAACGAATTTTTATAAATGGAAATTCGCTATGTTATGCAGGATGCTGCGACAGGGGTATTTTTGATACGGTTGACTTTTCATTATAGCAAATTACAAAATCTAATATTTTCTTTAAATTACGTTAGTTCGATCTGGACGACCTAAAAAGATTCTGTCAAGATAATTTTGAATCTAATTGTTGAAAAAATTTGAAATTTTGCACAGACATTGGTGCAATTATAGAGGTGAAGTATCAAAAAAGTCAAATGTTAATCCTAGGGACTGTTTTCATTGGGTATGTTGGGAAATAACGAAAAATATCATTGAAGAAGCCCGTGTAATGTGTCAAAGGAAAGCTTATTGAAGCAAAAATTCAGTGACATATATGATTTATTTTTCAAAGATATTTTTCGGGAAAAACGCTTAAAATTTTTTGGGTAAATTCGGAACTGTGAAAATTTTTGTCAAAGACGGGGTCAATGGGGTTAGGATATCAGAGGAAAGCTTACTAAAGCAAAAATTCGTCAAAAACAACTTATTGTACTATTTGCGCAAATATAACTTTCACTTGACCGATTTTTTAATTCACTTAATTCGCTTGAAAAATTTTTAGTCCCTCAAGAAAATAGTTATCAGAGTATTTGCGTTTGTGCATATTTTTAATACATATATGAAAGCCTCTGAATATAAAGCGTTTCCTTTTAGTGTTTATAGTTGCGTTCGCAAAAAAATGGCCTTAACACCGAAGTCCGTGTAGACGCATTACACAATAAGTTCAACCGTCACCATATGTAGATGGTTTACTAAATTATTTTTATCTGCCTTGCGAATTTTTTCAGTTTTTTTTGTTCCTGCATGAATTTGTTTGTATTATATGCATGTATATATAATATGTCTGTATATAGGCAGATGACATTAATTTTTTTAAATTATTTAATTACTTAATTTAAACATTTAACAAAAATTCTCAGAATGATGTGATTTTTAGAGCAACAACTCATGTTTCAAATTGATTGATGCAACTGATTTGAAGACGTCTCGCAGATACAATTACTTATAATTTCAATTACCTACAATTTAAAAGTCTGAAATTGACCAAAGTCGCTTTCCCAGCTTTGACCAAAGTTGGTTTATTATAAAAATAAATAAAAATATTTACACGTACGACCAGAGTCGATTTTCTAAATAAAAAAAAGTGCCTAAGGGCCTCCCATCTGCGGGAGACCTTACTGTAGAGGAATTTACCGTAAGCGAAAAAGCCCTTAGCGAACGTCAAAAACTTCCTTAACGCTTCGATTGAAATGAATCAGAGGGAACCATCGAAAGATCAACCCTCAGAGCCCTTCGCAGAAAATTTTATCAAAATCGATCGAATAGTATTGGGGTTTTAGCGTGTTAGAAGCTTTTATGAACACACAGATGGACGGACTGACAGGCATAGAGACAGACTTGTTCTAGAAACTCCGAGAGGTAAAACGAAAGTGGAAATTTTGATTTTGAAACACAATTTTTCACCGTCCCGAAAATGATTGTAAGTCGCTCACTGCTTAGGTAGACTTGGACGTTAAATAAAAATAAAGTTCGGTGGAAGAGTTTTAAAACAAGCTACCTAGGGGCCCCTATGTGTACAAATCCGCCCCTGTAAATCACAGTATTACTTGCACATGTGTTACATAAGGATCACACACAAATATCTGATAATTTGTGTGGTTTACAAGTGAAAAGTGGTTAGAGAAACTTTAACTTCATTTTAAAAGATTTTTCTAACGGTTTCTGGAGTTACGAAAAACGAAATGATGTTCCAGCATTTCCCTTAATGAGACCTGGGGACCATTATCTCAGTTTTAAATTTTCCAATTTTCAAAAGACGTAGGAACTATGAAGTATGGAGGGTGTAATAGACGAAAGGATAGGTTCCGAAATTTTTTTTCGGGATCGTAAAAATGGCACATTTTTTGTTGGTCCGTGACGTGTGAGGGTTACCTGTACCTACCTGCTTACTACTTTTACACAAACAAATCGATCAGGTTATAATTATAAACACACAGGTGTCCAATTTACAATAAATATTTAGATTTTGCATTCAGTAAACTCGAACCAAGGCACGTTTTATGTATAATAATTTCTTCTGGTCACTTTAACGGCCGCCATAACTGATATGAACTTAATGGTGGTACGGTTTAACCTCACTTATTGTTATTACATATTTACGTATACAGCTGAACTCTTTTTTGTGCGGTGGATAGGGGACGCATAAAAAAAATCGCACAAAAAAAAATATTCAAAAATATCATAAGTAGCTATAAAAAGTATAGTTCGATCTAGATTTTACAAAAAACTTTTTTTATGCGGTTGCGCATAAAAAAAGTTTCATCGAAAAAACATCACTCAAAACGTTCAAAACTTAGAAATTTCCTTAGAAGTTGCTTCTATAAACAAGATAAAGCATTAATTGGCACGAAGAAACATTTTATTTCAATTTTATATTATGAAAATTTTGAAAAATACATCTGTAACAAAATTAAATGATCATGCAATAACTTATGTTCTTATGCAATGTGTTGATTAAATGCTTAAAAACCGTTAAAAAGTATTTTTATCAAAGAGAGTTATTATAGTAATTGTTTAAGTTTCTTACTGTCTCGTGATTTTGATTCACATTTTGCATTTTAATGGTCATTTTTTAAAAATCGCATAAAAAAGAGTTCAGCTGTACTTTTTTTATGAGCAATAAAATGTAAAATTATTAACCATGCAATGTAATACGTGGAATTTTGACCTCATTGACCCCCCAACTAACCGTCTGCAGATAGGTAAGTAAGTGTAAAAATATAATTTGAGATTTTTTTTAAAATTAAATATTAGTTTTATTGGGCAATAAAAAGTAGTGGCTTCATTTGGCAATTTGTTTGAGAAAATCTTCAACAAGTTTCGACTATTATTGGATTGTTGAAAGTGAACTTTTAAACTACAAAAGTTTTCAAGTGGAAGTACCAAGCGATTTTTTCTGAAATTATTCAAACTAAAAATTAGAAATTTTGTGCATAGATAAAGTATTGTCTCCCAATTATAGATATGAAGTTAAATTTTGATTCTGGCGATAAACTTGGAAAGTGGAAACGAGTTTTTTTCATGGGCATCTTGTAGGGTTTCAAAGAAAAGTTTATTCAAGTATGAATTCAACAATATACGGTGTGTATTTTAAGAACTTTCAAAATGGAGTGTAGACTGAACCAAAATTATCAAGATTAAAAAATTTTTGATCGAGGTATACCAAATCTATGTTTAAAAAGTTTTTTTTTTGATAGGGTCGACAAAGTTGAGAAAAAAATGGAAATTCGAACATCAACAAATTGAAAAAGACGTTTTTAACTTAAAATAGGTAGGTACCTCAAAATTGCGGTCCTGGAAAACAAAAAACTGGATCATATACGAAATGAACGACTACAAGTGATACGACTCTTGCTAAACTATTTAAATAGTTTGAAAGTATAATTAATACTGTAAAGAGAGAAAATTCTGATTTTAGAAGGAAAAAATTCGCTAATAAAAAGATGCAAGAAATTGCAAGATTTTTTAGCAATACCAAGACCAAGACCAAGACCAAGCCTCAAACTGCTCTAGCAAGACCAAGACCAAGATTCGTAATGCAAGAACAAGACCAAGACCAAGACTGCTAAGTCTTGGTCTTGGTCTTGCATTTGCTCATCACTACTATGGGCGTCGATGACCATAAGGACATCTAGTGGCGTGATCCAGAAGAAACAGCTAATTTTGTTCGGTACCCATTGGACTACCAACGGAATGTCGAAAATTCCACTTGGCATGAAGGCGTCTTCGAAGCTATGAAAAGGAGAGGATTAGTAGCGGATCGTTGAGTGCCACGACTGCCATGACAGAGCAGTATGGTCTTTGGAAGCGGGAAGGCGACGAACGCTATAAACTCAAATATATATTTATAAATTTTTCCCACAATCGCAGATTCACGTCTCACCATAACACCTGCTGTAATAGCTCAATTTCCGTCCGGAAATTTCTTAAAAATTAAATTTAAATTTGCTTGGTCTTGTTTTCGATTATATAGTTTTTTCTCTTAATGTTATAAATTAATACCTTCTAAAAAAAAAAAAAATGAAAATTACTTTTCCAGTGTTGAGTTATCAAATTATCAAGGTTATAAGTATTTTTTTGTTGCTAAACTAAATACATAAGCAAACTGCTGTGAACAGAGCCATAACTAGGTATTCAGGGGCCCCGGGGGAAGAAAGTACATTGGGGGCCCGTATACGCCGCCCCAGGCAAAAACAAAATATTCGGCCCCCCAACCGCCCTTAAAATTTGCCAAGAATTTAGAATTTCTGGAATTCGGAATATGGAATTTCTTGTATTCTCTTGGAGGTCCCCTTTGACTGGGGGCCCCGGGGCAGTGCCCGGGCTGCCCCAGCCTAGTTACGGGCCTGACTCTGAATACATATATTTATTGCTCCAATAGTTTCGCGTTATTATTTCAATACGGTATATTCGAATACCTCAAAACAAGAAAACATTAATATTTATGCTTTTTACCATTTTTGTGTTGCTGCACTAATTTATGCTTCCAAAATAAGAGAGAGACAGATTGTGCGAATACCTGTATATGGTATTTATTAAAATTGATTTGATACACACACTTTGCAATATAAATAAAAACGCCGTGAGCAGCGGGGCCCCATCACGGTAGTCGAATTTTCCCCTTCATCTTCGGTATTGAATGTCTACAAGTGAAATGTGATTGAAAGTCTACAACCGAATTGTCATTTTGTTGGTGTCAAAACTGGTGATGAGTGTTCGGCTGATCGAGGCTTTAAAAAAAGGTTTTAAGTATTTAAGGGCTGTATCTCAGTAAATTTCAATTTTGTGCCGAAAACAGGTAGCAGAAAAAAAACCAACACAATTCGTACGAGGACATTCCTGCCCATGTTTATCCGCTAATTGCCTTTATGTTTTAGTTTTAAATATTAAAAAAGGACCTTAAATAGTAAACTGGAAGGCCTTTATAAAGATATTTTTTCTTTCCAAAAAAATCCAAAATTTCTATTTTATAAATACTAAAAATCCAAAATTCCTAATTTATAAATAAACAGTAACTTTAATAACATTTTTAAATTACTTAATATGTATGTATTTCATTTGTCATAAAAGTAAGTTCACTTTTTTTTAAATTTTTTAAAATTACTATTCGCCTACTTGTATTTAGAATAAACATAATGCTTTTAAAACACATTTAACAATAGCATTCAATTCCGATGTAAAAATGGGAGAAGTGGGGGGAAAAGTGATGTGGACTCCCTACAAGGTACTAGCTGGATACTAACTGAATACACGTACAAAATTTCAGCCCTCTAGGTTTCCTTATGGAGTCTCTAGACGTGTTAGAAAACAAGCAAAAAAATTAAGGAAATATTGGCGTAAAAATCGTGGGGGTAAGGGTTAAAAGTTGAAACCTCCAAAAAACAGTGTCTGGCTATTAGCTTAACCTGTACACCAAATTTCAGCCCTCTAGGTTTATTTGGGGAGATTTTGACCCGAACGAAACTGTTAAAAAACAAGAAAAATCATGTTCTTTTGGGTATAAAAATGGTGGGGGTAGGGGTTAAAAGTCGAGACCCCCAAAAGGCACCCCCTTGATACTAACTCAATCCGAGTACAAAAGTTCAGCCCTCTAGGTTTATTCGGGTGACCTGTGCGAGTGGTACAAACTTCGAAAACGTCGAAAATGCATGATATTGTAGCTTAAAAATGAGGGGGGTGGGGGTAAAATATTAAAACCTCCAAAAAGCACAACCTAGGTACGAACTTTATCAACACACCAAATTTCAACCCTCTACGTTAATTCTGGGGGGCTGGGGGCCTGTTAGATCCAGCGAAAATCGTTTTCCCCCCTCTACTCCCACCATATCATCCTAGGAAGCTGAATTTTGGATATGTTGTAGATAATTGACCGAAACATTATTTAAAACCGGTTTGGAAAAGTTTTATTGCTTTTCCGCTCCCCACCACCCCCTTAAAGGTCGGGTCGGAAAAAAAATTTGCCCAAAATTTGACACCACTTTGATAGTATGAGGTGCCTCGAAAATGAGCCCCATTTACCAAATTTCATCTCTTAACTTCCATAGGGGGGCCCTACACAAATTAAAGGGTGGCGGGAATATATATATATATATATACATATATATATATATATATATATATATATATATATATATATATATATATATATATATATATATATATATATATATATATCAGACATTTTTTTTTCTACATATTCGTGTTCTACGGGAACGGATAGCGCCCCTACTCTCGCCTCTTGCAGCTCTTATCGTATAGACTGTATAAGTCTAATTTTTCGGAGAAAATTCGACTAAAAACCAGTTTACCTTCACAATAACGTACAAACACAATTATATTGACTTGAATTTATTCAATTATTAAATCGTTATTATTATTCCGAGATTACAACTGTTTACTCATGTATGGAACTGTACTTAAGTACTTTTGCACCCAAGTACTACTAGGCGCTGGCAATAGGTGCTCAAATCCGCGTGTCTGATTGTATACAAACATTATTTAATAAATAAATTTTTAGATAATGCCTGGTGTATGCTTAGTTCATTCAAGAATTCGTTCAAGTATCTATTAAAAATCTAGAATCACATTTTCTGCTATTAAATCTTGAAACCCAAAGTAAATTTCTGTTGTAGTTAGAAAGCTATGGCTAAAATAGACCCTGTACTATACACAGAGTGGGCCATTTTAATCTTTGCATCTAAATATCTCGCCAAAGGCACCACCTATCAAAAAATGACCTTTACAAAAGTTGTTAGGTACGAAGGGGGACATAAAATGGTGATCTTAAATTTGACCTTGAACCTCGTGTTTTTCAAATGAGAACCCCTATTTTTTATTTCGGATTCTGAAAGAGCGTGAAATTTCACGTCGAAAATGCTATAAAGGAATTTTTTTATAATTGACCTTAAGAGGTGTAAAGACCACCAAAGAACAATCAAAAATTAGATTTTAAAAGAAAAACCTAACTTTAAAGTGTCGGTATCTTTTGGAGACGTAAAATAGGAGCTTCTGTTCGTTTTTAATGACCTGAGAAGGTCATTCTAAGGTCAAAATCCAGAAAAAAATGACATTAAAAAGTTATGAAAAATTAATTTTTCATAACTAATAAATTTCATAACTAAAAAATAAAAAATTAAAGATCAATAAAAACAATTCGTTTATAGCATTTTCGACGTGAAATTTCACGCTACTTCAGAATCCGAAATAAAAAATAGGTCATTCCATTTGAAAAATACGACTTGACCTAAAATGACCTTAAGAATGAAGGTGAAGGTCAAATTTAAGGTCACAACATAATGTCCCCCTTCGTACCTAACAACTTTTGTAAAGGTCATTTTTTGATAGGTGGCATCTCTGACGAGATATTTAGATGTAAAGATTAAAATGGTCCACCCTGTATATCTTCCCTGGCACGTTTTCCCATTAAACTGATATTTTTAATTTTTTGGGTCCAGATATACCCCACACCGATTTTGATCGAATTTCGTCAACTAGTCGAAGTTGTGCGTAGCAGTTGAGCCTTTTTTTATGCGGTGGATAGGACCCGCATAAAAAAATCGCATAAAAAATATATTAAAAAATAATATCATAAATGGCTATAAAAAGTTTAGTTCGGTTCAGATTGAAAAAAAAACTTTTTTTTATACGGTAAATCGGGACTATATAAAAAAAAATTCATCGAAAATACATGACTCAAAACGTTTGAAACCTCACGATTTCCTTAAAAGTTGCTTTTCTAAACAAGATAACGCATTAATTTACACGTGAGAACATTTTATTTCATTTTTATAATAATCGACTCTCGTTAACTCGAAACTCGAGGGACTCTTAAAATATTACGAATTATAGAGAGGTTCAAATTATCGCAGGTAACAATTTTAATTTGCGATGAATGAACTTGATCTTATCTCAAAATGTACTTACAATTGTCTCTTTCTCTCTGCAACTTTGAATTGTCGAGTGTTTGACGCCGATGAGTTTTACGAATTTCACCGCGGCGGGTAAATCTAGATTTAGAATACAATATCGAACGGCCGATTAAGCAAAAAGTATGACCATACGGCGACTTTAGTGCACATGTACTCAAACATACTTACATATATTTATAGCTTACGTAACTCTTACGTGAAGAACTTCGCTGGTATGGTCCATTTCACTTAAATTTAACCATGCTTCATCACTTATTTCCGTTTTCTTGGCTTTACCTCGTTCATTATTGCATTTACGTAAATTTTAAATCTGCAGTTTGTTTTTAGAAATGAATAGAAGATTGATCTGTTTCGAATATAAAAATTATTTAATTTTTTAACGATGATTCATGATCAATTGTATTTGAAATGGGGTATAGCTAGTAGAATTATGAAACATTTGGTATAATTGACGTCAATTGAAATTATTATTACGTATGTAGATCTAAATCCATTCTTTACATTGAAATATTGTCGCAAAGAGCCATAGTAGTCATTGAGCACAAGGATGCAAACAAGGTTAGACTTTGTACTTACTTATGTATGTATACAACTAATTGCATTCCGGATCTATTATTGTTTTATTTAACAATCAAATAATAAACGTATTAATCTTGTCGATTGAGATAGTGCTCCATTCAGGGGAAAAATACCTTTACACAGGCGACAATTTCGGGACAATTTCGGGATTGTTTTTTTTTAATAAGCAAAAAATTGATCTATATTTTCGAGGTTTCATATTTTATTTACCGTGAGCTTAAAATATACTACTACAAACAATTAAGGGAGCAAAAAAAAAATTGTTTATTTTTTAGTGATTTTTGAAGGGCTCTATTTACGTGGAAAATGGTCGTATCGAGATGTTAAAAAAAGCAATTTGAAGCTCCAAGATTCTAGTTTTCAGATCTTTCGTCCAAAAATTTTTAGGGGTGACAGTTATCGAGCAATTATAAGGAATAATACAAAAAAAGATTTTTGCAAATTTTTTGAACATTTTTTTTTGGTCTACGGGCTTAAAAAATTTTTTTACAGTAAAACCATGCTATTCACATGATAGCCTGTTTATTCAGCTTCAAATCATTTTTTAAAATTTTTCTCTACGTTGATTTGTTCCGGAGGTATCCAACTTTGAATGAAAAAGGATCCTTTTTGCTTTAACCATCGATATCTCAGTAACCAGTGATCGGACAAAAAATTGAAGGGCAGTTTTGGAATATGGAATAAATTTCCTACAAGGCTATGCTGCGTACTTTAGGAAAAAAAATTCTTTCATCCTTAATTTTAATCTGAAAAATGTGGAAAAAAGGGACATTTTTCCTTGTTGCGAAAAATCGTCCGCATCCCTGCGAATATTGCAGGAGGGTCTAATGTTTGTACGAATTTTTATACCTCAATGTACCCCCAATAACCCTGTAAATCGGCAGATCGATCTATCGAATGGTTTTCCTAAAACCGTTTGTTCAAAATTTCCGAATTAAAAAATAAAGGAGCAAAATTGAATGAAAAATTCAATTTTTTTTTTCAAATTTTTCCACAGTTAAGTATCTTTATTCCATTAAATTTGAAAATTAAGAAAAAAAAATTTTCAAAATTTTTTTTTCAAAATTTCAAAAAAATTAAAAAATTAAAAATTACAGTTAAAAAAAATTTTTGGAAAAAATTTAAAAAAAGATCTTTTAAATTTTGAAAAAAATTTTAAAAAATATTTTTTTCTTAATTTTTAAATTTTAATGGATAAAAGATGCCTAACTGGAAAAATTTGGAAAAAAAAATTGAATTTTTCATTCAATTTTGTTCATTCATTTTGCTCCTTTATTTTTTAATTCTGAAATTTTCAAGAAACCCCCCTTGAACCTCCAACAGGGGCTTTGCCCATTGCGCTCCACTGGGGGCTTCGCGCCCTGTATTTCGTGGGGGACTCCACCCCTCATTAAACAAATGATAACAACATTTATTCTCGAGATATGCAAGACGGTAAATATTTCACGAAAAGTTTTTAATTTTTTTTTTTTTTTTATTATAAAAAATAAACCGCAAATCCGAATTTGCTGAAAACTTTATCCGGTATTCATTTTTTAATTACGCATCTAATGAAATTAGTCCGGAGTTGATATCATTATTTGTTCTCAAGATATGCGAGACGAAAAACAATTCATGAACGAACGAATTAACGAAGGCAACGTAAAATAATATTTATAAGTTATATTCCAAAAACGGCGTAGTGAATAGTTTTTATTTCTTATTAATTATGGTTTATAACTTTGTATTTTATAATATATTAAATTCAATAAAAAAAAAAAAGAGTTTTCCCATAAGAGCCCGTGTTAAAATTACAAAACTTTGAAATGGTTTTATTAAAAATTGGAGTGGTCAATTTTAATCGGAATAGGCTCGTATTATTGGTACTGAATTAAATAAATATCTAGAGAAGTTTCGTTAAAATCCTTTGAAAAAATCGTGTTATCGACCAAATACTTTAATACAAATTATTGATCATATACATACATCACTTTCCACATCGAGGCTTTCTAAGAAGCTATTACAAAATCCTCTTCAACACTAGAGTTCGATGTCGTTTCTTGGGTAATTAATCATCCACGAAACGTTGAGGACCTCATTATTTATTTGTCCACACAACAACTAGAGGGGGATCTTCTGTGTCTGTGTATGCTTGTCACCAAAATTTAAAACATTTGGTCCATACAAAAAAGTTTGTCCTTCATCCACAAAGCTTCTACAATGTATATTCATATTATAATTACAAATCAAAAAAAAATTTTGGTCTAAATATGTTTAAGTCATTGACAAGATGGGGTTTTGAATTAAGTACCCTTTAGTTCAGATGTAAGTATGTTAATGAAGACGCTTCTGGTAATATTTATAACTAATGTCTTTTTGTAATAAGTTCAAAAAAAAAAAAAGAAATATGAAGTAAGAGTTTATTGTACCTTTATACAGTGGCGGTTTTTTCATAATTTTTCATAAACTAGCAGCAACCGGTGATAATGCGTTCAAACTTAAACTTCAGTCTAGTTCTAACGAAATTAAACATGAAAGACCACTACAAGAAAGATTTTTGTTGAACTAGTCATATTTCTAAAAGGGATTTCGTCATTTTGACAACAAAAATGACGAAATTCACACCTAGATTATCATAATTCAATCAATTTAGCCGTTCTTTCCATTTTTATCAAAATAAAACATGTAGCACCAAGCGCGAATACCTGGGTGTGCTCATGGAGGTCATGGAGACTCTCCCCCTCACCACCAAACGAACATGAAATCAAATTGTATCGATTTTTTATTTTAATTATTACTATCGTTAATAAGTATGATTTCCGGTCATTTCCTAGACCTGTAAAATTTTTTTTTAGTTTCGATTGTAGACACCTATCTTCAGAAATCTAATTCGCCTATCCATACTTCCCTTATTCCCTACCCACATCATAAATATCGACACCTGAAAGATAAAAGGAAATAAGCGACAACTTTTCTGAAATGAAATTTTATGTTTTTGTTGGAATTGCCAGATTTTTCTCAATTTTGTGAGGTGAGTTTCGTAGTAATACGATAATTTTGGTATTACATGTTCTGGAGACCAACGTTTGACTTTTTGTTACTAAGTCACTTATTTTTTTAACGATTAGCGAAATTATCGAAACAAAAAAAAAAAATGAGTTTATGTATGTTTTACTACTGCCACATAAAACGGGCATTATCTAATTTATCTAATTTTTCTTTGGTCAAACTTTGCAGTTTATCGGCTCTACTGTAAAGTTTTAAAATTGTCGCTTATCCCCTTTTGCTTTTCAAGTGTCGAATTACAATACTTAAATATATTTGCAATTTGTATACATAAAATACTAAAAAAAAAAAAACTGCTACAAAATCTTAAATTTACATTTGCTCCCAGTAGTTTTTCCACAGGACCGTCACTGTTAGTAATAAGTATGTGTCCCTCATTTTAAATAATATTAAAAACATGCTGTTTTATGTGGCACGGTGATTAAAATCGTATTTCTGTCTACACTATCAGTACTCACGGGCTTTGACTGAGTACAAGACTTAATAAATTGTATACGCAGCCTTCGTCTTTTTCTATAATGGTGGCTTTTTTTTGATGAAAGAAATTACCGCAATGACTACTTTAGAAAAAAATGTATCAGATTAATTTCAAACAAAAATTAAATTACATTTTTTTTTCGAAACAAACATGGAACACACGAAAAAAGCATGCACACAATAAGTACATACGTGTTAAAAATTAATTATGAAAAACTTTGTCGATAACTTTTGTTTAGTATAAAATTTTCCCGGGTACTTCAAAAAGTTTGTCCAAAAAACTTAGACGTACTGTATTACTTTCTGTTAGTTGTTTTAGCGAATTTTTGAATCGAAAATTCAGCTATTACGACCACTGTCATGACCCAACTTGAGTTCGGGACTATGATAGAATTTTGTTTTGAGGTCCCTATAAACCGAAAATAACATTCACAAAGTTTATGTAGGTATACATATATGTATAAGTATATATGTATGTATATAATATGTGTCCGCACGATAACTCTCGAACGAAATATACAATTTTTACGAAATTTGGTCAAAAACATTGAAAATCCCAAACCCTTGGACAAGTTCTTCAGCCAGACATGTCCGTTGTCCGGAACGTCGAAAAAATGAGTTTTTTTTTAGAAAATTTGCCAAAATTCAAAAACTTTTCGAAATTTTTTTTTACACTATTACAAAGAGGAGAGAAATCACACTACATGTGTAGACACATTCTGAACGACTATCCTGTGTAGGTTGGTTTTCGAGAAAAAGAAATTTTTATAACCGAAAATTCGCCATGTTATGCAGGCTGCTGCGGCAGGAGTATTTTTTATTTTTTAATCAGAAACTTGTAATCGCGGTAGTTGGCATATCGAATTATAATAAATTTATTGTGTCTACTCTTTAGTTCTTGTTAAAAAATAATTTTTTTTTTTTTTTTTGTAAGTCAAGATAATGAATAATTTAATGTTATGTACAAATTTTTAAAAGAGACATAAAGTAAAAATGCAGTAATATAAACGACATTATTTTATACGTAAAGATTTTTAAGATAAATGTATAATTAGGACCGCAATGACGTTCAATCTATGATTTCGAAAGATTTTTCTGTGAGCTTAAGGTGGTCAACCGTCCCGGATTTTCCGAAAAGCAACTGCTGTCCCATATTGGAATTTTTGTTAAAATAATCCCGGAATGAGTTTAATTCATCCCGGAAGTTCCGCATTCAATAGATTGAAAATAAGAAAAAAAAATTTATTTGACAAGTAAAGGTCCCGAGACTGGACCTATCGATTTTGATGAAATTCGAATATGTTGTAGAACAGTGTTTCCCAACCTTTCTTGAGTCACGGCCCGGTAAAATCTCGAATAATATGGTGTGGACCGGTCTCACATTTATAATTACATAATTATGACAATTATCAATTTTTTAAATTACATTTTTTATACTTAAGAGGGGAGATGCCTCCAGAATTTTCAAATATTTCATTTCTTTTTTTGCTTTAAAAGTTCATTTGAATCTTAAGGAATATATTTCTAATGTTTTAATCCCAACAGAAAGATTATCTTAGATAACGATAAACTGCTTTTAACTCTACTTTTCAAGAATGAAAATTTCATAAAAGTTTTTTGTTACAATCTGGACTGAAGTAATCTTTTTATAGCTATTTATGATATTTTTAAATATACATATATTGTTTTTGTACGATTTTTTTTATGCGGTCCCTATCCCCCATACAGAAAAAGGATCAGCTGTATTAATGTTATAAAAGTAATTTTTTTGTAAATTTATATCGTTTTTGGAATTTCAATGATTTTGGCGTGAATTGTTCTTCTCTTCCGTCAAATGGTTAGAAATTCTCTTTATAAATTCGACATAAACTTTCAAACCCGGTTATTTTATAACGCTACGACATCAAAAACGAAAAGAAGTCATCTATATATATATAATAAAACTGTAAATCTGTCTCTGTCTGTCTGTCTGTTCACGCATCACGTAAAAACTACTGGACGGATTTTAATGAAATTTGGTGTGATGATAACTTATTACGTGGGTCAACATCTAAGATACTCTTTATTCCGGGAAAATGCCTCATTCCCACGGGAAAATGGAAAAACTATTTTGAGCATCTACACACATTACTCCAATTTACATATTTCATAAAAAATTTCATAACTATAGTAACAAAAATTGTAAATAAATTTTGTAGTTTAGAAATTTTTCTGAATTTTAAATAAAAAAAAATGTTGCTAATTGTGTACCGAAAAATACAATAAATACACAATTGTCAATTTACAAACTACAAATTGGAAAAAGAAACTACTCAACGTTTCGCGTGAGCAACGTCACGGGTACAGCTAGTTATAAATAAACTGTTAAACTTTATATTTGTCCCAAGTATACATAGATAATTTAACAAAAATTTTAATAAACATTTAAACACTTTTTTTTCTTAAAACTAGTAATTATTAGTAAGTAAGTACGTAGCCAGTAAATTCTGGCGCCATACCTACATTCAACTATATTTTGTAAATTTATTATCTTTTTTTTTTTATTTATTCCAAATTTATGAAAAATACAATTTTTTATACAATTTTGAAAAAAAATTAATGAGTACCCGCATAATGGCAAAAATTACATGGTCACTAGTTCAATATTCAGCTACAGGTGTTGCAAAAGTTGCACATCTACGAGTCATTCTAAAAGAACGACTCTTTCAAGCGAACACTGTGCTAGGCAATTCCTTAAAATGACGTGTATAAACCTGCACTTCCGAAACAAAAGTTTCCTATTTTTTCGAAAATTTTAGCATCTTTTACGTGATTATGAACGCTGTACAGCGTCAGCTTGACTAAACTGTAACACAACACTGTATCGTATCAACAAATCCATATAAAGTGTATTCGTTTTCAAAATAGTGTACCAGTTGATCGTTTCGTCATTATAGGTTATGATTACGACCATCAACGTGGTCCTTATAATTTACTTAAAAAAGGAGAAAATTACAAATTTATTACAAATCACAATTTGTGTGTTCAAGTCCAATATGTTAGACACAACATAACACACTAGCACCGGACAACACAGTGTACTGTACTAGATGTGCTGTGTGCTCCGCTGTACTTAGCACAGTGAGCTATACTGTACTCCAGAAGAGTGACTCGTCTGAGTGGAGTCGCTTTGACCCAACGCTAATTCAAACAACTAAACAAATTTAAGGGGAGATTCGCTAAAAAAAAAGCAATCAATTTTTTTCTTCATAATTGTGTTCCTTAAGGTGTTGGAAATATTCTCCTAAAATTTTATTTAAAAAAAATGAAAAGTCAAAAAGTTATGGACATTTCAGTGCACGCACTTTACTATACATAATTCAATTTAAATAAAAAATTTTAAATGCTTTTTTCTCGAAAGTATATTTTTTCGACATGGTTCCTCATGTATCTGTGAAGTATTTGAGATATCGACATAAATCAAAGTGCATATTATTCTTGGATACCGTCATTTTGGAAGGAACTAGGATCTTTTCGTTCCGTACTATATTTTCAAAATGGCGCGGCTGTTTATAGTCGAGAAAAAGCGGTCAAAATCGAAGATAAGGTATTTTCAGTATAAGCGATTAAAGAAAAAAATAAAAGTTCCCAATTTTGTGACCTTGAACGCAACTTTGAATAATTATAACTCCAACAAAATAAAAGATAATTCAATAATATTCAAGTTCATAGCTCAACACATCTTAAACTTATCATATACAAAGGGAAATTAAATTTGGCGAACATGCCATTTTTGGATGATCGACTTATACATGGAATTGCTCAAATGCGATTTCTCACTGGTTTTTTATTTTTCTTACTTAGATCCTGGTTAGGCCCATAACTGTATATGTATATTTTCAGAAAAAGCTTGGTTTTTTGATTTTGTTCAGTGGGGATTTCAGAACACGAGGAACTATCGAAATGGAAAAATCTCGAAGTGTCGATTTCAAAGCTATTTATTCTAAGCTCATTTCTGGAATTTTTTTTTTTTTTTTTTTTTGTAATTTCAAAATATGTAGAAAAAATGCTCTATATTTAGCTTTTTAATAAAATATTTATTTGTATAAAAAAAATAATAAAAATGGGCGATTTTCGATGTTTTTTTGTCGAATCTCCCCTTAAGACCTTCTTATATACATTTTCTACATATAATTATATTCTTCAGTGTTACGAAGCCAATAAATCAAATTTATATTAGACCTAAAATTTAAATATTTTATTAATAATCATTTAAATGATAATAAATTCATTATTTTATATTAATTCAAATTCGTCTTAATAACACATTCTTTTGAAGTAGATAGAAGTCGGTTAGTTATTCGAATATTATTAATAATTTAGTCACTACAAATGGTATATACTTGTAAGCACAGTAGGCACTTTATTCAAAATAAAATCCAGGTTATAATTAGAACATATTAACAAAATTCTGAAAGTAATTTGTCCAATTTTGTATGGATCATTAACAAACATTTACATCATATTAACACCGGCCTATTATTTTGAAAATTTTATATAAAAGTATTATTATAGTATGTGATTAGCCGTTAAAATAGATGCTAATCATTTTTGTAATATAAACTATAAATTAGTTCCCTCTATTAGTGTTCCGTATCAAAACTGCCACGGGTGTCTATTCGTCTGCCACACGTGATTTTCTTTGAAATCATTCGATGTGAAAATTTAACTAAAAATTTAGTCTTTAATCTAGCCAAAAAACCAATAATTCCTGAGTGTTGGCAAAAACTATGGTATTTTTAAAAGGTTTTATTTAACTTGCTATGTTAGTATGTTGGTTTAGATCAAATCTTGGAATGAAAATTTAGACAAGTTCTAATTGAGCTAGAGGTTTCAAATTTTGCATACGTGTCTAACTTTTATGACAATGCAATATTGTATAATTAGTTTTTCCCTAAATTGCCCCAAACCAAAATTGTTGATTTTTAGTCCTGTGCAACTTTTTGACATTTCGAATTGTCAGATATTGTCCATTGATTTTACATTGCAATTTTTTGTTTCCATAGTTATGTCTGATTAGGGTAAATTAACCGATTAAAATATAGGTAAAAAAATTACTTCTTTAATTTTTTTTAAATTAATTGTAATAAGACTAAAAAGTAGAAAATAAAGTAAAAAAATGTTTTTTAAGAAAAAGGTTTTATTTAAAAATGTGGGCTAAAAAAAATAAAATAACTTTTGAGTGAAGTTTGAAGCAATATTCAACATAATTTATAAAAGCTTGAGGCGTTTAATTAAGTTTGGTAACTACTGAAAAGTAAAATAGCTACAGTTATATCCAGTACAGAAATACCTAATTAATGATAACGCCTCAAGCTTTTATAAATTATGTTGTATATTGCTTCAAACTTCACTCAAAAGTTATTTTATTTTTTTTAGCCCATTTTTAAATAAAAGCTTTTTCTTAAAAAAACATTTTTTTACTTTAATTTATTACCTGCACATTTTGATAACATTTTTTGATGTAGAATTTAAACATCTTAGAATTTTTCGTTTTCGAGTTATGACCCCGAACTTTGGTTGTTAAGTACTTAGAAACAGTTTACACATTTATTTATTTGAGTATTATCGAATAATTCGTTTAAGTAATGGTTACTATAAGTTGCGTAAAGTTATGGTTCTTTAACAACTCATAACATTACCAATGAGACGCCTACTATAAACGGTAAAAAAAAAAAAAACATTTAAACATAAATATGTAGCGCAACTAGGTCTACCGCTCAAAATTTCCAATCTACTACGTCTTCAATTGTTATAATATATTCTTTAGAATTGACAATCAAATGTGATTAACAGTGGTGTATGTATTTAACAATTTCACTAAAACATGGGTAAGTAAAATTTTCGTTGACATCTTAACCTGTTACTTTTCTATGATTAGTAATTCAAGTCTCCGAAAAATTTATTTATGAGTAAGATCAAAGATTTTTATTAGTTTATTTCATTAAAGCAGTTAAACACAGCTGAACCTTTTTTTTGCGTTGGATCGGAACCGCATAAAAAAAGTTTCATCGAAAATACATACCTAACTTAAAACGCTCGAAACCTTACGATTTCGTTAAAAGTTGCTTTTCTAAACAAGATAAAGCATTAATTTACACGTGGGAACATTTTATTTCATTTTTATAACATTATAAAAATTGTGAAAAATACAACTATAGAAAAAATAAATGGTGCAATATAACTGATTAAATGCTTAAAAACCATTCGAAAGGATTTTTAATAAAGAAAGTTACTACAGTCAATGTTTAAGTTTCCTACCTTCTCATGGTTTTGATTCACATTATGCCTTTTAATGACCATTTTTTTTTTTAAAAACCGTATAAAAAAAATCGCAGAAAAAAGACCGCATAAAAAAAGATTCAGTTTTATAACTAAATTATTTAAATTTGAATCGAAAATTATGGTTAAGTTAGATGGTACCAAAGAGAAGTACCTACTTAATTAATTACTATACAACTAATAAATTCGTGGATTTTAAATTGTATTTGAATAGCTCAAAGCCTTCTAATATAAAAAATCAAACAAACTGCCAATATAATTATCATTTTGATTAGGTTTTCGGAATCTAAATGATGTATAAATTCACGATGATCCGTATTTTTAGCGACAAGGTAAAATTTCAAGAATTGTGTTTTGACAATTATATTTAAATATTACTGAATTTCTTATCTGATTACCAAATATTTCAAATTTAAATAATAAATTTTATTCACTAAATACTAAACAAAAATAATATAATTATACATACTGTTAATTTTTAAATGAAAACCTAGTAAGAAGTAATACATAGATAGATTCAACGACCTTTCTTCATTATTTTTTTTGGTTATTCGGCAAACTTTATTTTTATTCTTCAAAATTATAATCGTTAAATTGATATTAGTCGTAAATTTTTTTGATGCATGTTAATAAAAATTCATTACAAATAAAATTAAAATGTTTAATTTTTTAATATCTATATGTATTTAAAATATTTGATTATGTACATATTACTTTTTTTTTATATCGTTGTATGTAATTTGAATTTTATTACTGTCTGTTTATCATTGATACGTGTTAATTACTTTTTAAATTACTTAATTAATTAAAAGATGTACGGTTTTCTTTTTATGGGACATATTAATATCATCATCTTTAACTTCATGGGAGATTTTCCCAGCATATCAAAATAATTGATATATTTCTGAATAAAGTAATGCAGAATGCTATATGTATATATTCGAGTTATACCTGAAATGTTTGGTGTGTTTGCGTAACACACATTGAGCCCATAGAGTTTCTTATTGGTTAGAGTTTTTCACAGTTTTCGGGAGTAAAATATCGGACATACAAGTATATTTCTTATATATTTTTCAACCAAACTAACCTTCCATTTTAATCCAAAATATGTAATTTTTTTTCTAATCGTTGACAGGCGTCAAGAAGACCTAACATAATGTCAAATTTCAAATTCCTACGTTACATTGTTATTGAGAAAAATCTCTGTGAGACACGAGAGTGATGTTATAAGAAATGGAAAGATCATTTTGAGAAAGTAAAAAGTTATGTCTTGTAATAGTATATTGTGCAATAAGTGCGGGAAATTGTCGACTGGCCACGAAAGCGAAGTTAAGTGCGCTCATTCGCTTGAGTGGGGCAATCGACAATCCCGCACGAGTTTCACATACTTTTAGCGAATTTCCAGAATGGAATTCAGCTATTACAGCCACTGTTATGACGCGACTTGAACCCGGGACCATGGCAGAAATTTGTTTTGAGGTCCCTAGAAACCGAAAATAATATTCACCAAAATTTATATATATATATATATATATATATATATATATATATATATATATATATATATATATATGTATATATGTATATATATATATGTATATATGTATATATATATATATATATATATATATATATATATATATATATATATATATATATATATATATATATATATATATATATATATATATATATATATATATATATGTCCGCACGATAACTCTCGAACGAAATGTCCTAGGTTTACGAAATTTGGTGAAAATGTTGGAAGTCCCAAACCGTTGGACAAGTTCGTTAGCCAGACACGTCGGATGCCAGGAACATGGTGTTTGTTCTTGCAAAAAATTAGTTTTTTGCCAAAATTTCCACTTATTTAAAAATTTTTGCGAAATTTTTTTACATCATTTAAACGACGAAAAAAAATTACATAAAAAAGGTCTTTAAACTATTATTCTATGTCAACTAGTTTCCGAGAAAATTTAATTTTTATAAAAGGGCATTCGCTATGTTATGCAGGATGCTGCGACAGGGGTATACCTATATGGCTATATGCATAATTATATGAAAGAATGTGTCTGTGGTACAGGAAGATAGATTGTATATAAGTCATATACGTCATACATATGTATATGTTTGTATGTTACTTATGCCGTTTTTTAGGGTTCCGAAGAAAGTTCTATTTTTTAGAGCTCCGAAATAAATCTCCCGAGACTATAATAGAAATTTGTTTTGGGATCCCTAGAAACCAAAAATAATATTCACTAAAATTTATGTATTAAATTTATATTTAGTCCCACACCGTTGGACAAATTCGTTAGCCAGCCATGTCGGATGCTTAGAACATGGTTTTTTTGACCATTTTTCGTGAAAAAAATTAGTTTTTTGCCAAAATTTTCTAAAGTTAAAAATTTTTTTGACATTTATTTACACCATTAGAAAGAGGAGGAAAAATCATTTAAAAGGGTGAAAAATCACAGAAAAAAGGATTTTTATAAACGGAAATTCGCTATGTTATGCAGGATGCTGCGACAGGGGTATTTTCTATTATTATCACTATTTTTGACATTTTTATTATTTTTTAAAATAATATTTTTCAGTGTTCGTCTTTTTTTTTTGAATTAATTATCGTTTAAATTACGTTGTTGGTGGTTTCTATTTATTAACTGAAAAATTAAGAGGCGCCTTTGCCTTGTTTTGATTAAATTTTGCGTGTGGAAAGTTACTTTCCACAGGCAAAAAAGTATGCGAGAAGAGTACAGTGGGCAAACAGCTATTTTTCGTACAGAAATGTGTGCGCTAAGTTAGTACTTCTCCCGCATTAGTAATAAAAAAAAAATATTTTTATTTCCTGTAGTAGTATTTTTTTTCCTTTTTTTTCGAAATTATTTTTAACAGTGAACGCAGATCGATTAAAAAAGAAAAAAAAAACATTTTGGTGGACCTATTATCATCAAAGAATTCCATTAAATCGTTTTAAACTGTTCAAAATGGTTTTAAAGCGACTAAGTAATAGTATGTCATTATTTTAGTTTATTGACCAACTTATTATTTTACCAAACTAACCTACACACTTTTGTTGTCTCCAAATCTCCAAAAACGTAAAATAAAAAAAAAAAAAACAATTTTGGTAATAATAGATATTTTTAAAACATTACATAAAGAAAGACAATTTAAACCGAACACAAACATATGATTACATATTTTTTTATTGTTTCAAAAAATTTTTAAAACATACCCAACAGCTTTTTTTCAAAAATTTATTAATAATAATTTACCTTAAAAAATTGATTTAGCATCCATAAATTAAATTTTTAATACGTACGGGTTTTATGCTGCCTTTTTTGGAGACAACTACTTTTTGTACCGATTCCAAAAAAAAAAAAAATTGTTTAATATAATTTTTGGAAATAAACAATTTTCTGGAATCAGTTTTTTTTAGACATTAAAATAATAAACGAAAATAAATCATAGAATGTTGACCAGGTGTGTGAAACTATTGAAATAGGCGTACATAATTAGGTGTGAACCAGTGTATAAAACTAGTTGTTCAAGGATCCTGGATAGTATTACGAGGTTTTCTTCAGAGACGCGAGAAGTAAATAAGCTTTAAGGGGAGATTCGCTAAAAAAAAAGCACAGAAATTGATTTTTATGTCATCGAAGATGACATATTAATATCGTTGTGTGACTGAATAGTTATTGAGTTGTACATCCATATTGAATAAACGCAAGAGGGCTGTAGAGTTAGCAACTATAGAGTTAACAAAAAATCATAAATTAACACTTTCACTGAGATGACATTACTTAGTGCGTGTCAAAAACACGCATTTGACGAATTTTTTTCTTTATAATTATGTTCCTTAAGGTGTTAGAAATATTCACTTAAAATTTTATTTTAGAAGAATGAAAAATCAAAAAGTTATTGGCATTTTAGTGCACACACTTTACTATAACTCAATTTAAAAAAAAAAATTTTAAATGCTTTTCTCTCGAAAGTACGTTTTTCGACATGGTTCCTCGTGTATCTCAAAAAGTATTTGAGATATCGACATAACTCAAAGTGCATATTATTCCTTGATACTGTCATTTTGGCAGGAACTAGAATCTTTTGGTTCCGTAATATATTTTTAAAATGGCGGCTGTTCATAGTTGAGAAAAAGCGGTAATTTTTGAAAATTTATTTTCAAAATGCGATTTCTCACTGGTTTTTTATTTTTTCTTCCTAGATCCATAGTTAGTGCCATAATTGTATGTGTTTGTTTTTTCCCAGAGAATTCTTGATTTTTTGATTTTGGTTCACTGGAGATTTCAGAACACAAGGAACCATCAAGGTGGAAAAATCTCGGAGTGTCGACTTCAGAGTCATTTATATACTCAGCTTATTATTGAATTTAAAAAAAAGAAAATTTTTTTATCTCAAGACATGTAGAAACAATATTATAAATATTTAGATTTTCAATAAAATATTTATTATTATAAAAAAAAAAATAATAATAATATTAAAGGTCTATTTTTAATGTTTTTTTTCTTTTTTTGGCGAATCTCCTTAAATAAATATTATACAGGCAGTGCTCAATTTTCTAAGGAAAAATTGGTTTGCTAGCCTATATTCAATACTCTTAAAAAAAATATCTTTCAATAAGAATTTCTTGTAACTCAAGCCCTGCCTATACTATTTTCCTATTCTTTCTTAAAATATTTTTAAAACCAAGCTTTTTTAACAAGATGGAATCAAAAACTCAAATGAATTTATGTATAATATTTTCTAAATAAAAAAAATGATTTGTTTGTATACTGACTTATTAAAAAATATACACATTATATTTATCGCCTGCCGTAACAAGTTAACTGGTTTTTTCTTCTTGAAAATGTACCATAAACATTTGAATTTATTGCCGGGCTATTAATTAAATCAAATTAAAAAGTTATAATCATATTTAAAAATTATTAGCCAAGCAATAATCTGTTACATTTCATATACCGCATAATATTATTAAATGTATAACCAAACAGTATTAACACCTTAACGGTTATAACATACATTAAGTGACAGAACGCTCAACTGGTACACTATTTTGACAATTAATACACTTTATATGGGATTATTAACGTCCTATGACGTATTGGGGGAGTTAGTAAGGTTTTACTTGACGTCTTATGGCGTCAATCACCGTCAGAGTGTCAATATTACTTATTTTACAAATTGATCAGATTTTGAGAAGAAAATTTTCCAATATATATATATATATATATATATATATATATATATATATATATATATATATATATATATATATATATATATGTTTGTGTGTGTGTATGGGGACTCGCGAGGCGACTATAACCCGGAGTATAGCTAAAATATTTTGAAGTAAGAGGCCTATCAAGGGGTCAAACTAGATTGTCTATGTCTCTGTTCCACTTGTAATGAGTTTGTGACGTAAAATCTCCCCACTCTGTTGGTGTAGATACACACTGTTTGCAGTGGTATGGGTTTAATGGTTGCGTCTGTGTGCGTATTCACACATACTACTACAACACACGTATTACCAGAGAGAGAAACGTGTGCTGTTCAACTAACAATGTC
The DNA here is from genome assembly GCA_035578155.1 of Brachynemurus nebulosus. Lineage (NCBI taxonomy): Eukaryota > Metazoa > Arthropoda > Insecta > Neuroptera > Myrmeleontidae > Brachynemurus > Brachynemurus nebulosus. Next base: position 2,713,363 of record JAPWDM010000026.1, read on the forward strand.
TAACAATGTAATACAATGCACTGTGCGTTCGGAGACGGACAGCCACTGACTACATGACTTAAGCTGTGACAGGCCTACAAATGGCTCCAAGCGAATTACACTTTTTTGATATTAGTTGGCTTCTAGTGTTCTATGAGGCCTATCTTTGTTTGCGCTAGTGGAGTGGGTAACATAAATCAGCTCACTGGCCTATGGTTCATAACTTCATAAGATACATGTATTTGACGGATATCCACCTTACCTTCAAAATGACTTAGACTGATGCATTTTAAAATGCGTTTCTGCACATTTCTCAGTTCATTTTCTGCCGTGTCTAGTAGCGGTAAGAATATCGGTAGCCCTCAGGCGGCAAAATTCTAAATCCACCTCTGACTATAAATAAAAATTTTTACCAAATACTCTTTACCGCAAAAATTTATTCCCAACACCGCGGGCAATATTTTTTTTTTTTTTTTTGAATTTTGAAAATTCTAGCCAACCACTCGCTCAACCAATAATTGTATATTGATTCAGTTTTATTGACAGTGACTCAATTGGATAATTTGATACAATTACAACACAAAAAAAATAGAGGGTGATATAGGTTAGGGTGATCTGACGTAATGATTATTATCATTATTAATTTCAAATATCTAATTCTGATGGTACTATAAGATTACCTATAGTCGAAGTGAGTGAATCGTTTTGTCACTATTTAATAGCACTTAACCAATACAAATGAATATTGATGAACATGGTTGACGTACAGTCTTCAACAAAACCATTCCCAATATCGACAGAGATTTTCAAACATGTATTTATATTCATCAATCATCAATTTTATAAAACACATTATAAAAAAAAAATTATCGAAATCACCTACACCGAGGTTAGAACCCTGTATTCCACTGTAAAGACGTATGAAATGCACATGTACCCGCTGACCTACGCACAAGTTTATACAACATAACATAGGTATATTTTTGTCTAAACTTTTTGTTTTTAGGTGTGTAATTAAACTGGCTTATAAAAATTGACAAATAAATTAAACACCCATTTTTTTTTCTTAAGAAGAGGGTAAGGTTAATTCGTACAATAAAAGGCATATTTTTGTTATTTTTTTGTGACGACACAGTTAAAATCTCTATTAAAACCAGTGGTACATTAAAGTATGACATTCGAAGAATATTGTATAAAATTTTCACGAAGAAATATTAAAAAATACAGTAATGGCAGCAATTATTCGGACGTGTCTCGGAAAAAAGTAGAATTGCGGTGCCCCTCATAACTTGGTGCTGGATGATCCGAAATAAAAAAATGAAAGTTCATTCGTTAGATAATAGTTTTCCTCAGGTAACGCTGGGAGGGTTTTTCGAAATTTCAATTTTTCACTTTTTTGGAACACTTAGAAAGGAAAAACACGATTTTTTGCGAAAAAAATCGGCTAATTTGTTATTGTAAAATAAAAATTATTAACAAATTTGAAAAAAACTCTCCAGCGTTACCTCGTAAATTATGTACAGAAATAGTGTTCAAAATTTCAAATGGATCGGTGCTGTAGTTTTGAAGTTATGAGGGGCACCGACTTTGAAAACGTGAGCTGTGGGGAAAACGCTTTAAAGTTTTGAACACTTAAAAATTCTTGTATAAAACTGATATAGAATACTTACTGCTAAAGTAATTTTGTACGCTACACTGACAAAATATACAGCACAGGTATAAACACGTTTGTACTTGCATTGAAATTTCTATAATATCACTGAGAGAGAGATATATGTATATATAGAGAGTGAAACATCTGCCAGGTAATAACAAAAATGCTTATAACTTCGTCGATTTTGCTCCAATCAACTTGAAATTTTGAGACAATAATCTTGAGATATTATGCATTCAGTTAAAAAAAAAAACAAAAGATATTATTTTAATACCTTACCCTGCCCTTAATAAGCATGAAAGAAAGTTTTTCTAATGCAATGAATATGTTTTTAAAATAATACAATTCAAAAATTTTTATTTATGAATGTTTTTCTTTTACAAAATGTCGACATCTATATCCAAACAAATAAATATTAATGACACTAGGAGTTGGGAACCGATATACAAACAGACGTGTAATATGAGTAATATGACACATAGAGTGACATCTAGACGCCAAAGTAGGAAACAGAATGGTTTAAGTATCAGACGTAAATAAAGGATCAAAATACTGTATTCAACAAAAATTGTTTAATATAAGTATACATATATGTATTTCTTTAATTAAGTAAGGAAACATCAAATGCGAGGTGAATTTAAACTGAAAAATAATCATTCTGTTAATAATAAATTTTGTTATCAGAGGATTCTTTCAGAAATAACTTCATTGATATATAAATGTCAAAACTGTTCGGACAGATGATCGCGTTCCGGTATAGGGGCTTTTACGTTATAATGAAAATTCGAGACTAAATCCAGAAACAACGATACATTTGTAATTTAGAGACGTACTCGTATAATTTTGTAAATTACTGTAAAATCATCCCCCAAATAGTATAAGAACTATAACTTACTACATATGAGGAATCCATTTAACGATACTAACAAATTTGAAAGTTGTTGAATAATTCATAAGGGTAGGTCACAAACCCAGTTCTTTTCTTTTTTCGATTGTTCAATTTTTAAACATGCGCTGTACGTGCTTTTGATTCGAATTTGTAAATGCCGCAAGTCATATTTCTTCAATATTATTAGGTATATATGTATTTATTATAATAAAAGAAGAAGGGTGACGCTATGTGTCCCAAAATATAGCCTTCCTTGTTTATAAAACACATAATAAATTAATAATGTTGTAATATTACAGTAAAACCTATATAGAACATTTTCACTTTACGAATGAACTCAGTGTATAAAGGACAGACCGGTACGGGTGACCGTATCATTGCAGGTGCGGTCACCCAAACAATTATTTCAGCATTTGTATTTAAATACTAGCTATACCCGCGACCTCGTTCGCGCATAAAATCAATGAGAAGTATAGAAGTATAAGTATAATTGGCTCAGGTAATAAGTTATCACCATACCAAATTTGACAAAAATCCGTTCAATAGTTTTTGCGTAATGTGTGCACATGCTCAAAATTGTTTTTTCTATTTTCCCGTGGGAATGAGACATTTTCCAGGAGTAAAAAGTAGCTTAGATGTTAACCCAGGTAATAAGTTATCGTCATACCAAATTTCATTAAAATCCGCCCACTAGTTTTTACGTGATGCGTCAACAGATAAGCAGACAAAAATTTAAAAAAATCGTTGTTTTTTTTTGATACATCGATAACTATTTACAGTACCAGTACAATTTTCAAAAAATATTCCATGTACAGAATCGGTCTCGTTACAGTTTCATTATATGTATAGATGTGTATTCATACTAATGCCGTCTAATTAGTACGGTCAGATTTTATATGCGGCTACTGATGGTCGGAAATACGGTCAGATTTCATGTGTGTCATAAAAAAACCGTGAAAAAAATTTACCTAATACTTCTACTAATCGCTTTTGTGTCATCGAGAAAACATAAATCGAGACACAAACTTGAATCTTTTATAGACATCTGTGATCTGTGTAGGTAAAAAAATTTTGTATTAGTCACGTATTAATACTCACGTATCATCATTTTTCGTTGGTTTTCATATTTTTATAGATCCAAAGACATTCGTCAGTCTTCGGACCTATTATAATTTCGTTCAAATTCTTGCTATTCTTGAAACATCAGTAGCGCATACAGCAAAAATCCACTTGTCGCACACTCCAAGAAGTGCGACATCGACATTAAGTGAGGGGAGAGTCCATACCTCGTTTACTCACGTACACTGCTTCTCAAGTATGTGTGTGTGTGTCCACACAACGTATTCGCCTTAGTCATAGACGGTCATGTATCGTCATATTGTATGCTTATCTTAAAGTATTATTAATTTACCTATGCATGTTATATTACAGGTTTTGAATCGATTCTTGCAATTGTTATACATTGTTGATTTTAATGCAATTTATTATTTTTCGTTATTATTAAAAAACATAATATTTGTTATTATTTTTTATTTAAATGAGCCATTTTCTCAAAATATGTAACAGTCTGACACCAGGGCGGCGACACAGGTAATTTTGGACTATATCTCTATGATTGAAATTTTAATTTAAAAATTGCTATGTAACCGCATAAGAAAATTGTTTAACACCAAGGCGGCGACACCGGTTATTAGTAATTACATCTCTATAGTTGGAATATTAATTTCTAAAAAATAAACAATATTCCTAGGTAACTGAATTGGAAAATTTTATTGCTAAAGTAGAATTAACAGAAGGTGATTTTTGGTTGGTTAAATTAATATCTCGATTATAGACATGTAATCCCAAATACCTGTGTCGCCGCCCTGGTGACAGATTGCTACATATTTTGAGAAAATGGCTCATTGAGTTTAATTATATTTATTTAATAGAGTTCAACGTATTATTATTATCATTATCATTATTTTAATTAAAAAGTGTTTAAAAAATTTATTTTACAATTTTTGTTGAATTAGAAAATATAGTTTCTATATTTTGATTTGATATTTTGCAAATATTATTGCAAAATTTGTTGCCATAATATTTTCTTTAAAAAAATATAACAAAAAACACAATTTAAAAAGTGAAAATAGTGACAATTTTTACATTATTTTTTCAAATTTTTTAATGCAAACATGGCTGACTATGCTTCAATTTTAATTTTAAAGTTTGGGGTATCCTAGAAAAAGAAATATATATTGGCATCTTACATGCTATTTATAATATTTGTCTCTTTTTAACGTGTACGTATTATCTTTCGTACGTAATATAAATTACTGGTCCTTTCATTTCTAATGTCTATGGTCAAACATATTCATCTATTTCTTTAATAAAACGTAAAAATGTACTTAAATGCTTTGTATACTTTATCCCGAAAATTGAGAAATAGTAATCACTGAGGACCTATATTTAACGGGTATCAAACACGCATTGGACGACTTTTTTATCTGTATAATAGTTTTATAATTTGATCGCATCAGTGTAAACGTCCAGTTTTAAAATCTGACCGCATAATGCCACATGCCACAATCCGGTCAGATTGTTACGATAGTCCGTACTTAAGGTCTTTAAGGCTGTCACCACATCGACTATCCACAGGTTTGCTGTAAGGAAACTGTTAACGAATTGATTTTTAAGAAATTTAATACATTGTTGAGTAGTTTCATTGTAATTTTTTGGTATAAATATTGCTACACAATCTGAGTCTATTGTTAGTAATAAAAAAAAAAATAAGGGCTTGTAACCATTTTTATTAACCAGCCTCTACGTATTATATAGAGGATTTATAATATTTTTATAAGAAAGATCACTGTAGGGATTTTTTTTTTTGAGATTCTTCATCTAATCGATGGGGGTCGATCGATTCAAAAAAAAAAGAAAAAAATATAAATTATCGTCAATAAATATTTTTATTATTTACAAAATGATTAATTATATTGATAAATTATTTCATTCTAATAAAATTCAAAAAAAGATTTAAAACTAATTTTTTTGAATTTTTGAAAATGTTTTATAAAACATTCCGTTAATTCGATTTTCAAATACAAATTAGTTATATTTTGACGGGACAGTTTAGTCTTTCGTATAACTGTAGCATTTACGTGGTTTACCAATTTTTGTCTTCGAAACCCCGGACGAAAAACAGGAAGGGTTAATGGATTCTAGGATGTGGTGAGAGTTCTTGGGTTTTCCTTAGAGTAAGATCCATACATTGGATAGGAATAAAATAAGCGCCATTGTCCGCCTTCAAATTAGGCGTCGAACAAAATTCTGTAACAATTGTAGACACCCAAGAACCGGTGTTTACAATAAATTACAGTATTTGCCTACAAACTGAATTTATCAGCTCATTAATTTTTATTCAGATCGGGACAAGGTTTTATTTAGTCATTTCTTAATTAGCAAACACTTTTCAAAATTTCATATGAAACTAATTTACAAAATATTTTCGGGGAATATTTCATTAACGGTTAAATTTCAAATTTTAACGTCTTTACAAATGATTAAAAAAATGTCAAATTTTTCAAAATAATTATCTGACAAACATTTCAAATTATCACCGCACCCAGGACCGTATTAAGGATGTAATATTTTTGGACTTTGTAGGAATTGTAGGCAGTAAAAAATTTATGAGGGATGACTATAGGTAAAATTGACGTACGATTCGGGAAAAAAACTATCAGAGGTTTAAAATTCCAAACCGTTCTCAAGATTTTTTGAATGTCAGAATCTTCACAGGAAATACACAGAAACTTTGTGAATGCAGACTTGAAGTTGACCCATTTTTCTCCACCAAAAGATTTTTGTAACTATAAATTATCTTTGTAACTATAAATTTAACTATGTTAGTCAATCATTCTTTGCAGCACCTGTGGACGAATACGAGCTTAAAAATCTAATTTTAAAATTAAAAAATAATTTATCGACTGGACATGACAATCTTCCAAGCTGCACCCTTAAAACTACGGTTAATAGCATTTGTAAACCGTTGTCATATATAATAAATCTATCTCTCACAACTGGAATATTTCCTAAATCACTTAAAAACGCTGTTGTTAGACCCATTCATAAAAAAGGAAATTTAGAATTATTAGACAATTATAGACCTATTGCCCTTTTATCTAACTTTTCAAAAGTATTTGAAAAAGTTATGCATTCGAGATTAATTAATTTTCTGTTAAGCAATAACATTATAAATAAGTGTCAAAATGGTTTTATTCCAGGTCGAGACACAACTTTAGCTACATTTCAAATCTTGCATGATATACTTGAAAGCAGACGTAATAATGAAAGTGTTGCCGGTCTTTGTTTAGACCTTAGCAAAGCTTTTGATTGCGTTAAACATGACTTTTTATTAAGTAAGTTGGAGGATTGTGGGGTTCGAGGAATTACTAATGACTGGTTTTCGAGCTATCTAAAAGATAGAAAACAATGTGTTAAAATAGGTGAAACATGTTCCTCTTGGGAGACAATTCTTCAAGGTGTACCACAAGGTAGTGTCCTCGGACCTCTTCTGTTTATAATTTATGTTAATGATCTCCCTCGCGAAACTAATATATTTAGGATGGTGTTGTATGCTGATGATACCAATTTAGTTTTTAGTAATCGTAGTTTCAGTGACTTAGTATTAAATATTGAACGCGCCTTTACAAGTTTACAAAATTGGTTCAATTCCAATGCGCTTAAACTTAATATAGACAAGACACAGTTAATATGTTTCTCAAGCCGTAAAATCAAGGATACCGTAATAAATATTAAAAACTACCAAATTACAGCTGTAGAAAATGTTAGTTTTTTGGGTTTAATAATAGATAATGATTTCTCATGGAAATCGCATACTCTGTCTTTAATTAATAAGCTCAGTTCTTATACTTTTCTTCTTCGGTCCCTTTCATGCATTTCTAGCATTGATACAACACTTACAGCCTACTATGCATTAATACAATCAAGATTGAGATTTGGCATTATATTTTGGGGTTTCTCTTGTAATTTTACAGACGTATTTAAGGCTCAAAAGCGAATCATTCGCGCAATATTTAAGTTGAAAACCAGGGACTCTTGCAGCAACTTCTTTAAAAAATATAGAATCTTTACTCTTGCCTCGTTGTGTATATACGAATCTGCAATTTTTGTTAGGAGAAATTCTAACTATTTTAATGACGGTACGCTGGTACATTCACATGAAACTAGACATAAAAACATGTTACGTAAACCTTATTCTAATAAATCTGTAATTCATAATAATGTAAGTTTTAAACTAATTGATATTTTCAATGCCTTACCTGGCGGCATTAAATGTGTCTCAAACATGACAACTTTTAAAAGAAATTTGAAAGAATTTCTCCTGGCAAAATGCTACTATAAAATTGACGATTTTCTCTGTGGATCCTAAACTTTTAGCTATTGTACCTATTTTTAATTTATTGTTTTTGTAAAATTTATTATTTTTGTAAAATTTATTATATTTTGTATTTTTGTATGACGTATTCAACGCCTATGGTATTTTATTGAATAAAAAATATTATTATTATTATTATTATTATTATCTATTGGTAAAATTATAAGCAAAGATATAATTATTATTTGCCCTGTCAGTTTATCTCTTGTCTTCTCATTTTCCCTCTCTCTGTTCCACCCAGGACGGATTATCTCTACCAAATTACGAAATTCACGCCAGCGAAGCCGTGAGGAAGAACTATACAGTTTTTATCCGCGACTTGGCCCGCGTGATCCCACGAAAATCAGAAGTTTTCCCGTCATAAAAAGTATCCAATAACCTTTTTTGCCCTATCTGTTAACAGTTTTTTTTTGTCCTATTTGTTAACATTTTTTCACTTTAAATACATTTTTCCACGGCAATAAAAAGTTTTCTCGTGACGTAAAGTAGCCTCTGTCCTTCTCGGGCTTCAAAGTCACTTCCATCTTTATTAGCGAATTTCCAGAATGAAATTCAACTATTACAGCCACTGTCATGACGCGACTTAAGCCCGGGACTATGGCAGAAATTTGTTTTGAGGTCCCTAGAAACCGAAAATAATATTCACTAAAATATATATATATATATATATATATATATATATATATATATATATATATATATATATATATATATATATATATATATATATATATATACGGACACATATATATGTGTCCGCGCGATAACTCTCGAACGAAATGTCTTACGTTTATGAAATTTGGTGAAACTATTGGAAGTCCCAAACCGTTGGACGAGTTCGTTAATCATACACATCCAATGCCCGGAACATGGTTTCTTTGGCAATTTACGTGTAAAAAATGAGTTTTTTGCCAAAATTTCCCCTTATTCAAAAATTTTTGTAAAATTTTTTTACACCATTGGAAAGAGGAAAAAAAATCACATAAAAAAGGCTTTTAAACTATTATTCTATGTCAACTAGTTTCCAAGAAAAACTAACTTTTATAAACGGAAATTCGCTATATTATGCAGGATGCTGCGACAGGGGTATTTTTTTTGATTCACTCGGTTTTAAGTCGAATCCGCACCTGGATCCCCCAATGTTCCAAGAGAAAAAAAAATGTTAGTATATTAAAATATTTACGGTCCAATGCCAAAAATGAAAAATGATATTTATTTTTAAAAATAAAACTTTCCGATTTTTATTCATCCAACTGAAAGAAAACGAGGTCCGACCCGACCCGCGCACCGGATCTAAAATGTTGGTTATTCGATATTGTGGTACGCGCCAAAACGCACATAACGCCAGCAAGGCAGAACAAAGTCTTGTGGAATAAAATCATCATTTCTGAATTCTGATACAGTCGGATCGAAATTATTGCAATTAAAAACTTTGGTGCCATTTAGTTTGGCTCTTTGTGATTGTTCCATTATTTGCTTAACCTAACTTTTAACAAAATACATACTACATTTAGGGTAAACGAAGGTAGACATATCTTTTTCTTTCATCTCGAACAAAAATTCACTTTGATAATGTTGGATAATGTAAACAATTTGATGGGAAAAATTGTGTTGAGTGATATATACCCATTAAAATTTATATAATATATCACTATCTCATCGCCCAGCTAAAGTCAACAGAGTGCGTATGTGTCATTTCAACAAAATAGTGAATAATATCTTCCTTGAGAGTGCTTGCGACAGCTCAGCCATTCGTTTAAAAGTTAGATAAACATTCCATTTTTGAAATATGTTCTTTTATAAGTAAGTATGTGTTTTATGATTGAAACGTGATCTAGCATATTTGTATATTTTTGGCTCTTTTAGGTGGTAAAAAGAACCTGGAATTTTTTTTTTTTTCAAAAAAATTAAATATTCTTTCTAAAATCGAAGGCTGATTACCAAATATTTTGTTTTAATTTTTATCCAAAACACCTTTATTAAGTCACGAAAATGTCTGACATCACGGTTGCGTAAAACTTTGAGGGGTTAAAGCCTGCTATTAAAGACTGGGCTTAGCGTCAGTAAGTGATAAGTGGCTGATAAACAGTTAAAAAATTCCAATGAAAATGCGTTTATTGCGTTTTCAGGGATGAATGTTTAATGTTTTTATTGCAAACTGAAATTTTTAAAAATTGTAGGTATTTTATAAAAATTTTTGACGACAGTTCGGCCCAGGTTAAATAAGGTGAAAAAATTCATATGTCAAGCCAGAATTTCAAACACAATTAAACATAGTATGCTATTAATCTCAACCCAATTGCAAAATTTCGGAAATTTTTCAGTATTGGTAAAGAAGGCAAGGATTTTTGAATGAAAGCTCAAAAAATGTAAAATTCTTCTAAATCACGTGTCCTGTGTAGAAAATTTCCTTCAAGATAATGGTGATCATTTGTAACATTTCCCATCCAGGTTTCACTGATTTTTTATAAACAGGATCTGGACAAAATCAGAAAAACCAGAATAATTTTGAACCTGGTTTCATGTTTCTGGTCTCAGAAACAAAAATTTCCATCCAGATTTTGGTTCTCTGGACTCTTTAGGCTCTGAAATGTCGAGAGGAAAAGTTACATATTCCCAAATTGGTTTGGTTGCCATATTTTTCCTTCTCAAACTGTCATTCCACTATAACCTATATATATGGTCGGGGAAATAAAAGTAAAAATGTCCGTAGTTAGCCCAAAAAACTCTTAACTCTTAACCAAGAAGAAAGTACGCTGAGAACAAAAAAAAAAAACTTTTCAAAGGAGAACATCAACGAAAATTAGAGACAATCCCATATTAAACTGCCTTTTACCATTTTAATTTTAGACCATTTGAGAAACAGTCTTAAACTTTCTTCCGTTTATGTCTAAAATTATGTAATGGTAAAAATTACATCGTCTAAAATCCATACACAAACTCTACTCCCTTTTTTTGGCGCATCAAAAAAACCTTAGAATACCAGTGACGAAGAGAGCTGCTATATTCTAAAGTAAATCTGGATATAATGGAGGTGGCTTTACCGGAGTCGAAATTTGAGTACTTTGTTGTAACATGTATACCACGTGACTAAAGATACTCATTGTGTGCCTGAAACTGGAACCAGCAGCTCTGACCTTTCGCAGTTACAATCAACACTTAGTAATATCCCTAATTTCGAGCATACAATCGCAGATTTTTATAGTTCCAAACACACGAACCTGTTACGAATACTCGGGACCAAATTTTCTATTAGTGTTCGACCGAAATAGGCTTTGTAGCCGAAACCGAAGCCGAAACTTATTTTGGTATGTTAAAATTTCAATTGGATGCTGAAATCTAATGTATGTACGAGATACGAAGTTGCCCGAACGAAGCGCGACAATTCACGAACACTATGTTTCGGTGCGGCCGAAGTTTCGGCAGATTTTTTGGCCGAAACCGAAACCGAAGGTTCGGTCGGTCACTGTTTTTATTCATTTTAACTACAAATGATCGATATGTCAATAACTGTTATTTTATAACTAGTATAGAAAGATAACAGTTATCGTCAATAACTGGAATACCCAGTAACTGGTTACTTAAATAACTCCTTTGGAAATATCGATAACATAATTAGGTCAATATTAATATATTCGAAAGCAAGGATCACAGTAATTTATTTTAACCACCTACGGAGAATTTCAAAATAATAACGCCCCAGACAAGTTACACATTTTCTATTGTAGCACATTTAAAAAACCCTTAAAAATAAACTATTGTCTATTGTACAGTTATCTATTTGTATTTGTAATTTTGTATCTATAAAATTGTTAAAATTGTGTATATATAAAGCCTAAATCCTTGTATAGACAAGTATTGGAACCGATATTGCAGTATATTATACATAAAGCAAAAAATATTATTTAGTATACGTTAGTATTATAGATCTGTGCATATTTCACTAACAGAACCGTTTATACGTATATCGAATATCTTTCAATATGTTAAAATATTCAAATACCATATCAGTTATTATAATAACTGTTATAAATAATAGTTATTTTTCAGTAACTGTTATTGCAATAACCGTTTAGCTCATCTCTAATTTTAACCCTCTAAGACCATAGAGAGTCAACATTATGGTATCATAGATTCTTTTACCCCGATTATGTATGGTGGTTTCACCCCCTGTGTGTGCCGAACAAGTGAGTGGCGCGCCGAAATCCATTAATATGTGAGACATGTCGTTCTTTTCAACATTTTTATCCTTCTCTATGGTCCCTGAACAAACAAAGAATACAACGGAGCCCGGCAGATCGCAAGCAGTGTAAGTATGTATTGCAATGCATTTCTTGCACTAAGCTGTTTGTTCATTTAAGTATTTGCCTTTTTGTTTAATACAAATGTTATCCAATGAATGCAAGATAAGGAGAAGAAGAGGTTATACACTTGTTGAATACCTATAATTATATATATGGGTGATGGAAACATATGGACTCACAAAAAAAGTGGGTTGATCCTGATATATCCCAAATCGACTGAAATGAAACACATTTTTGATAATTAATAGAATAATTAGAGTCTCCACAAGTGCGGATTTCTGGTCGGCGTATTTGGGGTGGTAGAAGGACGGGTGGTCATAAGGCTCGTTATCATCAACACCTGAAATGAGGTCAATACAACTTTTATTATCGCTTTTTGAATCACTATAGCGTTCATTTACTCTTTGAAAAAAGAAATTTTATAATTTAACGGCGTTACCTTAAAATTACCTTAAAAACTGTAAATAAAAAGCTCTACCGTGATGAAACTGAAAACGAAATACAGGTTTCGAAAGCTGTTCTTTTCATTTTTATCAGAATTAAGTTTGTAGGTTTTGTAGAAAAAAACTTGTGTCGATAGAAGACAAGACTAACAATCTTGACCGCCCTAGGCCGTTTAATACCAACAGTCCCTTTCTGCTGCGATTTTGCCGCGTCAAATGTAAATTTGTACAAAAATCAAATTAGCGATCGTAGATTGACCGCCACATAAAGCTTATTTTGAGACGAAAAGGAGTTTTTAATTTGATGACATCAAAAAGTTTACAAAGAATTTTCAATACCTTAAAAATTGTAAACAAAATGATCTATTTATGAAACAGAAAGCGAATTATGTCTAAGACGTTTTAGCGAATTTCCAGAATGGAATTCAGCCATTACACGCACTGTCATAGCGCGACTTGAGCTAGGGACTATACCAGAAATTTGTTTTGACGTCCCTAGAAGTCGAAAAAATGACATCCACTAAAATTTACAGTTGAATTTTTATATTTAGACAATGACGTAATAAATTAGCACAACCCTTCAGAGCCACGTCATATGGATTTTAAGCCAATCATTGAATACAAAATTTTTAATACTCCTTCAAAAATTCCGTCTCGATTCAACATTACGAATTAGAAAAAGATAATATAATAATTTAATCCAACCTAATTTAAAAAAAAAAAACAATTGAAATATGAATGATAACAATATAAATAACTTACAATATAAAGATGCGACTTACGTCGTTACCTATTTTTAATAACACTCCAGAAGAAGACGTAATTATAATGAGTTGTCTGCCAAAAGTTGCTCTTAATAAGATTTTCAATTATTTTGAATATTGGACAGTAAGGCTCAACGTAATGGTAAACTATTAATTAAATTTTACTGTGCAAGTGGATCAAATAGTTATGAATTATAGTTATTTAATCACAAACAAATCAATCAAACTTTCCAATCTTATCTAAATTTTTTTTTATCAACAACAACTCACTCACATTTTATTTTAAAAATGCTTACTTTTTGAGTTTAGCGTACTTTTTCACTTGACCTAGTAGTGTACTTCTAAGTAGTTTTAGAATTAGTTTATTTAAGGCAATTCAACTATTTTAACGAATTTCCGAAAGGAAAATTTAGCTGTTACAACAACTGTCATGAAACTTGACCTCAGGACTATGCTTGAAATTTTTCACCAGAAACCGAAAATAATACCGATTCGCAAACCTTATATATATATATATATATATATATATATATATATATATATATATATATATATATATATATATATATATATATATATATATATATATATATAAGGTAAGAGCACCAATAGCCGTCACTGACTCAATAGCCGTCAAGTTTCAGTAAAATGATAAATATTAAGATGTTATGCAAGCATATATTTGTAACACAGATAAAGCAGACAATTTGTATCACTTCTTGACAGAGTGTCCCCGTCCAATCATACCGAATTCACTACATAGCCAAATACACATTGAAAGATATTACTCAAAATAACAATCATCTAAAACTATTAAACATTGAATCCAAAGAACAAATGAATAATATTTTTTCTACATTTTGCCCTGGGAGAATAACCCATAGAGCGAGAAACTTAAAAAATTATAAATAAGAATTTATTTTGTTACAACGTCTTCCTTTAAATTACTGAATATTTGTTATTGATGTTGTTATCTTTTTCACTAGAGATATATTGTTAAATGTTATTTAACACTTCTTGATAACACAAGAAGTACATAATTGTTAAATCATTAAGCTAAAATTGTTAGGCCCGGCATACACGTTACGGTATACCGGAGAGGTATACCTGTACAGGTAAACTGCAGCGGTAATTGAAAATCAGTATTTTCTACCTGCGCAGGTATGTATACCGCAGCGTGTATGTGAGTCAAACAACACCTACACAGGTTTGATTTCAATTGTTTATACGCTTTCACTAATCATGAGTAAAATCTGTGCAGTTTACCTGTACAGGTATACCTCTCCGGTATACTGTAACGTGTGTGAGCTCGTTGCCTGTACAGTTTACGTGCACAGGTTTATCTGTGCAGGTATACCGTAACGTGTATGCCCGGCCTTACTTGATACTGTAAAGGTATTCTTATTTTGTATTTATGAAAAAGCTCAATTGCCAGTCGATGTTCTATACAAATTGTATTTAAACATTAATAAAATGTTGATATGTTGTTTATACAGAAAGAATTAATGAATCGAATAATTGTGCTGAAATGACAATTCCGCCAGTGGCGTAGAATATAGGAGGAGTTAACCTTATTTGTGACTAGTTAGAAAAATCTTATTTAACATAGTTTAGTATGGTTTACGGTACCTACACATCCTGCCAAGTATGATAGGGATACGTCAAATAGTTTTAAAGTATTGGGAAAAAATAGTTATTAAATTTTTAAATAAAACACTCGTAGCTTAGTAAAGAGCAATTTTATCTAAGTGGTTGGGGTTGAATCTTTATATTCTGGGCCCAGGAATCCTCAATTTAAATATTTCCAATTATTAATGAAACACCTATATATATATATATATATATATATATATATATATATATATATATATATATATATATATATATATATATATATATATGCAAATTTTGGCGAATCGGCATCATTTTCTGATGACCTCAAAATAAATTTCTATTATAGTCCCGAGCTCAAGTCTTCCATGACAGTGGCAGTAGTAGCTGAATTTTTCATTTGGAAGTTCATTAAAACATTTGAATAAAATAATAAAATATTATTAAAATTTAAAATATATTTAGCAGTACACTACCAGCTCAAATGAAAAAGTATAATAAGCTCAAAAAATAAATAATTTTAAAATAAGAACATTACATCAAAGCAAGGTATTGAAAAATTATTACTAGCTGTACTCGGGACGTCGTTTCCGTGAAGCGTTGGTATAAAATCAGTGAGAAATATATATTATATGTTTAGTATAGTATATATAATATATTGGTATTTAAATCGCCAACTATCTACAGTATCAGTACCTACAATTTTCCAAAAACATTCCATGTACAGATACGGTCTGGTTACAATTTTATGATATGTGTATTGTGTATATAGATTAGTAATGCACTGCATTTTAAATATAATCTTATTTATAAGAACTGAAAATGACTCATTTCAAAAATAAAATTTTGTAACATAGATAAAAGTTATTATAATTTCTACTATCCTATTTCAATATATTAGATAGTAGATCTTATGAGAGATAGTTATATTACGAGCTTGTCTGATACGTAAATTAATGTGAATGAGTTATTTTCAGTTGTTGTTTTCACTATAAGTAATAAATATATTATGTACTTGGAATTTATTGATTGTTTTTTAAAGGTTTTTTGGATATAAATTTAATATTTTGCGGGTTTTATTGGTCTTATTATATCATACGCATCTGTTTAATCATAAGTTTAACCTTTCGCGTATTATAAAATTTATATACTTATAATTAGTCTCTTTGTCAAAACCACTAGAATAATATGAACATGCCATATTTAAGTTTGTGGGCTTTTAATATCTGGGTTTTAATATACGGGTTACTATAATACTATTATAATTATATAGTAATTAAACTTTATGTCTTTAAAGAATTACGGTCAGATTAACTGTTATTTACGAAATTAAATTTCAGACTTTTTTAATTGCTGTTCATTTTTGTTAGTAGAAGCTCTAATAGCACATTAATTTGCTAACCCGTCAGACGTCAGAAAACTACGGTCGGCGGGCCAGATCTGACCCACCTGCTGTTTTTAATCCGGTTCGCCAAGTAATATTTTGTCTTTTTTAACTTTAATAATGTTTTTTGATGGTGAATTTTTTGAATGAATACTTTTAGTAGAAGATAGCTAAATAAATTATTTAAAGTTTAAAGAAATGGGTTAATTCAAATTCTAGAATGATGATACGATCTACTAAAATCACCTGCATGGGGAGTTACATTTGCATTGGAAATGTATACCTCTAATACGAAAAGATATTTTCAAAAACATAAAATAAAGATATAAATTTCAAAACAATTTTATACCAAGCGAAGTCAAGTTTTAGTATTATAAAAAGATTATGTCAAAATTCCATTTTGTTATATTTTATTAAATTTTATTAAATTTTTTTAAACTTAAAAATAAATATAGTAACCTGACGAAAATTAGGTGCTTTAAATGTACCTATCATGTTTAATAATTAACCTTTATGTAGTCAAAATTATTTGTATCCCTGGTAATAGCGGGCTGTGGGTCAGAAAACAAATATAAGCTGTTATTGATAAAAAAAGTTTAACTACGATTGAAACATTTGGTTAATTTATTTGCAATTAAACAGTTATAATTTTGAACTATTTGTGTGAGCCTTACTGTACTATGCTTCGAAACATTTGAAATCTTCCAGTGGTGTGATTGTTTACGTTAACAAGAAGAGTATATCAAGTACACTGTTCAAATTTTTGTTGAAGAGTTTTGTTATCTAGTGATTGCTATCTAGCGAATATTATCTCGTTTTCGAAAATGCCGAAATCTAAAGTCATTTATGAGGAAATGAATTCCGTGATTTTAAAATTGATAAACTATTTTACTTTAGAATTGCAAAATGGTGGTCCTTTGATTCCTTTAACTGCCGTACAAGAGGTAAATATAAAATTTTTGCAAATATATTAATTTATTAAGTAACACTCATGATTAATTTTAACATTTTAATTAAATACAATATTGCGCGCTTTTAGAGAGTAGCTTCAGCATTAGATTTAAGTATATCTTCAATTGCAAGAGCAGTTCAAGTGGCAAAAAAACCAGCTGAGCCTAATAAGGAACGCAAAAAAAGAATGTGTCCCAAAAGTACCGACTGCGATTCAGTTGTAAAAAATGACATTATGAGGACCATTATTTATGATATGTACCAACATGGTATGTGTCATCATTGTAAATTATCTGGATACTTTTTAGAAATTTGACTTATAATATTAGATATTAAAATAAAAGTATAACATTTTTCTAAACATCATTTTATAACATCAAAAAGACTGTGGACAAAAAAAACTGAATAATATAATTATTATAATACTAAAGTTAGTCATAGCACACTTATTAACATCATAACTTAATTGAGTAAGTAATAACTATTTCAAAATACTTTTCAGTAGAAAATTGTAACTTTGTTCCTTAAATATGTTGAAATTTTATTCTAATTGCTCAATTAAATTTTTAAATTACATAATTAAGTATTTTTATTTACTGAACTAAATTCACCACAGTATAGATCCATTACTGTATAAAATTTTGTATTGTGCCAAGATCTGCGAAAGATGAAAGTGACGTTAAAATGATTTTCCGGGGCCTTGGTGCCTTGAAGGGCCTAAAATAGAAACAATTCTAAAACTGCTAGTACAGAGGTACTCATACTAAGTTCTTACGGTGAGGAAATTACCCATGCTAATAAAATATCAAGATAGTTATTTTAGAGTCATTGGGCGAGCAGGGTCAAGTGCTATAAATAATTGATTTTGCACAGAATTTTGGAATATATGATTGAATTCACCTATAAATTTTACTTATAATTCAGATAATTTTATGCGAGTGACACCGCGGGTCGCAGCTAGTTAGTATTAATTTAATTTTGTCTGTCTGTCCGTCTTGAAATCTTTTAAACACGCCAGTAATATCTGTCCGTCTTGAAATCTTTTAAACACGCCAGTACTAATAAAATTTGATTTTGATAGTATTTAATTGAACTGGCAGTCCTAAGCCTGTGTGAAATGTGAAGGAAAGATTTTTGAATAAAAGAAAAATTATTTTTTGAAATTCTACTGAGTGCATTTGAGTCCACACTAGGTAAGCGCTTTTTTAACTCATGCAGTTGTTCCCAGCACTATGGAAGAAAATGATTACATGAGACGAAAGTACACTAATAATTTATATTAATAAAGTAAAATTTTCGCAAAGTAATTTATTTGCTATTATGAGCTGAATTTCCACAAAGTCACGCTCACAATCAAGGCCGTGGACTAGCAAAGAAAGCTCCTTTTATATTCTCCCGGGCTCCCTACCGATAGCTATGAGCCCGCTCATAAAGCAAAAGTCCTTTTCCGATGCTGCAACCCCGACTACCCCCTCTTGTTGGGCCTGCAACACAATTCTAGACATTTTTAGGGAATTACTTCCGTTAAAATAACTAATGATTCATCCTCAAAATTGACACTTTGACTTACAAAATCTTATTTAGAATAAAGATAATAAATAAAGTTGATTATATCAAAATTGTAAATAAATACAGCAGTACAAAAAAGAAATTGAAAATATTTTAACAGTGTACTTTTAAGATACATTATTTATACCAATACCTAGATGCGCATGTCATTTATTAAGAGCAACTTTTCGCAGACAACTCATTATAATTACGTCTTCTTTTGGAGTGTAATTAAAAATAGGTAACAACGTAAGTCGCCTCTTAGTAAATAATTCATATAATTATCATTCATACTTCAATTGTTTTGGTTTAATTAGGTTGGATTAAATTATTATATTATCTTTTTCTAACTCGTAATATTGAATAGAGAAGAAATTTTTTAAGGAGTGTTAATAATTTTGTATTCAATTATTGGTGTAAAATTCATATGATGTCACTCTGAAGGGTTGAGTTTATTTATTACGTAATTGTCTAAACATATTAATCGGACGATACATATATATATATATATATATATATATATATATATATATATATATATATATATATATATATATATATATATATATATATATATATATATATGTATCAGCACGATAACTTTCGAGCGAAACATTCTATTTTTATAATATTTGGTGACAATATTGGAAGTTCCAAACCGTTGGACAAATTCGATAGTCAGACCTGTCCGATGTCCGGAACATGGTATTTTGGGCATTTTTCGTGAAAAAAATTAGTTTTTGCCAAAATTTCCACTTGATCAAAAATTTTTGTTAAATCTTTTTTTGCCATTGAAAAGAGGAGAAAAAATCACATAAAAAAGGTCTTTAAAACTGTTATTCTATGTCAACTAGTTTCCAAAGAAAACTAATTTTTGCAAACGGAAATTCGCTATGTTATGCAGGATGCTGCGACGGGAGTATTTTTAATTTTTGCTAAAATTAATAAATCTAGGATCCACTAGAAAAAAAAAACTTGGGTGGAATCATTTTTACACACAAATTACTCGAATTCAATCAGTCACCTTAATTTAAATCACTTTCATAGAATTCAAAAAGAAAAACATTTTTTAATCTGATTACGTCATCAATGTTACAAAAATACCTTAAAAATCGTAAATGGAAACTATCCATTTTTCAAACTCGTTCCTCTTATCTTTGACCAAATTTTGATGTGTAGTACCAAATGCAGATACAGAGGTGGCCATGGAAAACATTATGGAATATCACCTTGCTTAAAAATTTAACCCGTTTACTTATTAAATTACAACAATGAAATTTAAATCGTCTACAAAACTATTCTTTTGCAAAAATTTTTATTAAAGTGAATAAATATTTCAATTTTACAGAAAAGATTGAGTTACATAAAAATCATTTTACTACCATAAAATATGAAATTTAATATTTTTTTTAGCCAGTTTAAAGAAGTAAGAAGATAATTTATTTTTAATTTTTGCAAATCCGTCCGACGAAAGGCTTTTTGTAGCTCGTTAGTTGGCTCGCATGCAGTGACTTATTAAGGAGTCGCCACATTCTCGCCGAGGTTGGACGAGGTTCCTCGTCGAATTCCTCGCTGAGGTTGGCTCAGCCATATGAATAGCATTAAAACACCAACCGCGAGACATAACGAAATAACCCTCTACATTCTCGTTTCGTCCAACCTCGGCGAGAATGTGGAGACTCCTTTACTATATTTTATGTGATGTGCCTGTGACAAGGCTTATTATTTTTTCCGTGATGATAACAATCTGTTGTGCACTCTTTGACCAACAGTCTCATATTTCATAAATTTTTATTATTTCCCTTAAATCATGTCAAGTGTTTAAAAAAAAGAAAAATTTATTTAATATAAAAGAAACAAAAATTGGCCAAACACACGTGTATCTTTTTTATTAACAGTGAAAAAGAACATAAATATTATGAAATATTTGAAAAATCTTGAACCAAGTAAATGACTGATTACGGCGAATTTTAATAGAAACAATTTATGTTTGAAAATTTTTTGCTTTCGGTTAATTAGCTCTTAAGGTAGTTGGTCCGAAAAACGATTTTTCAAAGGATTTTAACGAAACTTGTCTATGTAGACATTAATATTTTATTCAACACCAATAATACGAGCCTATACCGAATGAAAAATTGACAGCTCGAATTTTGAAAGAAAACGGTTTCAAAGTTTTATAATTTTAATACGGACTCTTATCAGAAGTTGACATATTCACACGATTTTTTTGGAATAAATTGAAAACGTGTCAAAGGAATTTGATAAAAATTTAATATGTTGTAAAATACAAAGTTACAAACCATATTTAATAAGAAATAAAAATTATTCACTACGCCGTTTTTGAAATATAATTTATAAACATTATTGTACAACGTTTTTACAACGCTTTTTCAACAATGCTTTTATATTGCTACAACATAAGCCCGCCGAAATTAAAAAAACAAGTGGTTTACAAATATAATAACTGAAGAATATTATTAAGAGGTACATTATTTAATTTTTGATAAAAGAAAATTTTTTTGGGATATAGGTACTTGCTTTTGTACTTGACTATGTCGCACCAAATACCTTAAAAAAAGGAATCGACGTGACCAAGATTTGTATTTACAACCTTTGCGTCAATAAGGTCAACAAAATTTTTGCTGTTTCGATCAGGCAACACCCAGAAAAATCGATGACTCAAAAAAGCTAATAGATTTATGGTTAGTAATTTTTCATCAAGTGTCATTAACTTCAAAATTTTGGATGAAACATGAATATAGATTTTTAAATTTTATTTCAACGAGTTTTGAGATTCCCTCAGAAAGTTCTAAAACAAAATCTGAAAGAATGTGGATTGAAATTTAGTGTACAATCGATATTGTAAAATTTGCATCATTAACTCGAAACCACTTATCCAAAATAAACCATCGGAATGTAGCAAATTTCAAGTTTATAACTTTTCAAGAGTTTAGAAATCCGCATATGACCCCCATATCAATCCCTAGGTACCCTAGTAAAATTTTTGGTTTGATTCATAAACTGTGAGCATTTCTATTGAACGGTTCTTCACCTAATTTTTATGGAGAAACTTTTTGAAAAATAAAGAAAATGGAACCTCACAAAAGTCATGTTACCCACTGTCCATTTTAATCTTGTCCTGCCTCTGACCTTACGCCAGTTTAGTGTACACCTGCTAGTTTAATTGATTTCCTAACGGCGCGGGCTACTCGAGATCAGGGCCGTAACTAGGCTGGAACACCCCGGGCATTGCACCGGGGTCCTCAGCCAAAGGGGCTCCCCAAGAGAATACAAGAATTATTTCTTGACAAATTTTATTTAAGCGCAGTATTTCTGTAAAATTAGGGCGACAAACGACTGACGACCGAAAAAAAAAAGTTACCGCCTATTTTTGCCGGGAGGTCGAACTTTTTGTTTTTGCCCGGAGCGACGTAGGGGCCCCGAATGTACTTTCTGCCCCGGGGCCCCTGACGTCCTCGTTACGGCCCTGATCGAGATTATCTTGGACGTTAAATTACCTTAAAATTAAAATTATCTGCTGCTCTGCCATCATTTTGCCAATGCCACGAACGCAATACAAGGCAAATATTTGCCAACGAAAATAATTTGATTAAAAATTTGAGTAAATACGTAATAAATGGAACATCCATAACAATAAAATTAAATTTTAAAAAACAATATGGTTGATGAAACAGAGTTTTTATCTTCCGATGACCAACAAAATTCTTTTTATTTGTTTATTTTTGTCATTAACATATATCTCGAGTATTTTAAGACACACCTTTGCTACAAAACAATTACAACGAGATTGGACAATGATGAGCTAAACGCTCGGAGTACGTAGTTAAGTGCTTGAGTACGTCTGTTCAACCGGCAGTCCGTTCTTCATATCTCCATTGTCATGTTTTGTTTACTTACCAAGAATTAAGATGACTTACATTTATATATGAATTGTTTACTAAAAGCTTTGTGTTAGCAACGGAGATAATAAAGTTTGTCGTTGGATAAGGTTTCAAGAAAAAATGTGATAAGGAAATTGTCAGATTAATCAAAACATTGACCCAAGAAGACTACAGCTAATTTGATCTCTGACAACAACAATTACAACTAAATTATATTTAAAGTGATTTTATTTTAAGCTGACACCAGAATAGTTTTCTTTAACCCTCTAAGTGTTAAAATCAATTGAGGTAGCACATTTTTGCGGTAGAATTATATAATTTTAGGGTCAATTATCCGTTTCAGCCATCAGAATTCCAAAATTTGGTTTAAACAATATGGTTTGTGTTTCCAAATCACGTTCAAAGAACTTTTAATAAGGAATTATTAAGGAAAAGTTTGGCTGTTATTCGCTCCGTTTACGGTCATATCTCTTGGCAAACTTTTTGTAATATTGATCTTCGTCCTCCATTTGCTTATCATTAATCAAAATTTCTTTTCGGAAATAATCTACAAATATGATTTTGGATAGTTTTACAATATTATTTTGCCCAAAAATTGGAAAAAACGTCGTCAAAAACGTAAAAAATATAATAATTTGTACAATATTGCAAAAATAAAAAAAAATCAAATTTAAAAAAGTCATATAGGAGACACGTGTGTTCGAACCAGGAACCTCTCTCAGTTATCTCCCATAAATCAATGTACTTTACACACTGACACTGAACTATACACCGCTGTTCTAAACAATACAAACTAACTAATACATGCTGTTTTTCGTAATATTTCGGGCGTTTAATTCCTAAATGAAGGTACATTGGCCTAAATTATTGTTACTACAGTATTGAGGATCCCTGAAAGTTCATTTTTATGTGGTCAAAGTTGCGCAATAGAAGGGGTAGAGGGTTAAAAATCTAACTTATCTTAAATAGTAATACTAGCTAAAATATTAAAACAGATATAGGTATAAATATCCTAATAATACATCTTACTGTAATTATAAGTTAAACACCTCTCTAATCTTTTAGACAGTTGAAAGTCGATAGGGGACCGTCATTAATCAACAAAGCCAAGAACATAGATGGAGACACTGTGGCGCAGTGTGGTACCTTATTGTTATTGAACGTGCTCTATATTTAAACATTTACCGTAATTAGAAAGTTGCAAATGGACCGTTTTGAAAAAATTGCATGTTTAGAAAATATAATTCTATTTCTTTTGAAATAGTTTTTTTTTTTCTTTTAAACTAACCCTAAGGTGTTTGTGTCCTTTCTTTCAATGATTGATAATAGGATAATAATACACGAGCCTATTTTTTAAAAAAGTTTTAACTTTTTAATAATAGGTTATCAAAAGTCTTCTAAAAAATTCCCGTTAATTTCAGTCGTTTTACTAAACTGTCATTCATTCTTTGTTTCCTAAAACGTTTCTAAGCGACCATACAGTAAAAACAAAATGATAATTGTCACTTTTTGACAATTTGACTTCTTTATTATTGAACCAAGACACGATGAACCAACCCGAAGAAGCAGAAAGTATCAACAAAAATCCAAATGAAAATCAGTCGGAAGAAATTAGAACTTTTAATTATGAAAATTTTAGTGTAACTATTAATCCGTGCCAGAAATGTCAAGCAATATGCCCTGAAAAATGTGTTTGCCTCGACACATTACCGCAAATAGATTCACAACGACCTTACAAAACTAATCCATGCCAGAAATGTGAAGTAATCTGCCCTGAAAAATGTATATGTCTTGACACAATACCACAACAACCTGACGAGGTTAATCCATGCCAGAAATGTCAAGTACTCTGCCCCGAAAAATGTATATGTCTCGATCCTTTACCGCGAGTGGATCCAAAACGACCTTGTGGACGTTGTCAAGCCGATTGCCCGGAAAAATGCACTTGTAAAGATCCATTATTTTTAACGTTGCATCAATTTAAATGTACTCTATGTCCTCCGGGTCAATGTACTTGTGGAAAAGTGATTGAAAAGCGGGAAATAAAGAGGGAAATTTGTGGAAAAGAACCATCAGAAAAACCAAAAGAAATCGACAGTAAAGAATTGTGCATTTGTAAGGAAATATGCTTGTGTAAGAAAGTGTCTGACTGCACATGCGTCAAATGTCAATGTCTGAATCAACAGCGTCCAATCTACATTCCTGGCACCAAAAAAATTGCGGTAAATTTTGAATTATTTTTTTTTTTATGGACACTTACTTAAATTGAGACGATCTTTTTTCCCTATTTTGACTAAAGCTAAATGAAAGACCACAAGATCTATATTTTTTGAGCGAAATGAACAAATCACAACGGCGAGCAGATGATTATTTAGAAAAGCATCGAATATTCGAATTTTTCCATTTTCTCATGTGTCACATTTTGGCCAATTTACCAGGTTTCTGGACTCACTGGTATTCAAGTCTTACTGGTATACACTAACCAAATATTTTTTTTTGCTTTTTTCTAGCTAATCCAGTTGAATTTTTGTTAAAACTATTAAAAGACCTCATCGCTTACCGGAGAAATAAGAATATTCCTCCCCCTGTTCTATTCGAAGAACGACATTTGGGTACGGGTTGAATCTTTTGGCTTTACTTATCACTGAATCAATTCCTTTTTGGGGCGTTTCAGAATCAGTTTATAATGCTATGGATCCAATGAAAAGTGGCGTTATCAGTGTCAATCAATACGTAACAGGATTAAAAACGTTAGGTCTACGAAATTTTAATCGTGAACCGCCATTGACTTTAACCGGAATGATTACCAGAAATATATTTCTCGATGAAGCGTAAGTTTCCTCTACTTCAGTGCGTTTTAAATTTTGTAAATATACTTATGTTTTCAAAACCTAGACGAAAACACCAAATTTGGGAATTGGATGATTTGCTTGAAATTATAAAACGTCCTGAAAAACAGAAGCCTCAGAAGAAATCGAATAAAAAAATTAATTTAAAAGCCATTCCGTTGTAATTTTTAATTAAGATTTTTTTTCTTACTTACGTATTCCACGTTTGTCAGACATAAAAATTTTGTTAGTAAAATAAAAATCTCACGTTCGAAACACGCATCTATCAAAACTTGATTTTTATGCGACTATAAATAATTTCTTCTACACATTTAAAAAAAAAAAAAAGAATTATGATCAAAAACATTAGAACAAACAAAACAAAGAAACAAAACAAAAGACAAGTACGTTTATATTTTTGATTTATTTTTATATTTTGTATGTTTTAAACAGTTGAAATTTTTCAAAATAAAGCTACAGTCACAATGCTGACTTTATTTTTTGTACACTTTAGTTTTCATGCAAGATGAACTTCTGTGAATTATTTAAAATAAGTAAATATGTTGGTAATGATAGCTATTACTCACGAAGATGAAATTGCAACACGAGCCGAGTTTACGAGACGAGTGTCTTATATAATGCGTCTGAGTGAGTAATAGCCATTGCAAGCGAGTAGAATACTATAATTTTTCTACGACTTTTTTCCTTTTTGATTTAAATAAAATTGAATATCAATTTTAAATCAAAAGAATAAAATTTTTAATCTACCTCTAATTTCATTAAATGTATATGTGTCTATGGAAACTATCAAAATAAAATTCAAATTGTTTTGCTTACTTACAAGTTACTACGCAACATATATGAAATTAAAACTTATAGATATATTATTCACAAAACAATCTCAAGCCCAAGAAAAAAAAACTCCCATAGGTACATAGTGGTACAAAACTGCGATCGCAATCGTGGGCACCGATTTCCGCCCTTTTTGAAAGACACTTTTTTCAAAAAAATTATAATAATTATAAAAAATAAATAAAAATGAATAAAAAAAAAATATTTTTGTATTGTTAAATAGTCATCCATTCCCTCATCCTATCCATCCGAAAAAAATCGCGAAAATTGACTATTTTTCGGTCAATCACACTTAGATGGTAACTTAAGTTGAAAATTATTAATAATCTTTTTCTAGGATTCCATAGTTCCAACAACGAAATCCTTATAAATTCGTGATTTATGTCAATGTAGAGATGGTCTACCCGCACTTGACCGTTTTGTAATAGTCAGAGTCGGATTTTAGGCAATTTAAGAGACAGTGTTGTTTTTAAAAAACTATCTCTATTTAAAAAAGTTCATAAGTACGTTAAGTAACCATCGTAACTAGCCGAGTGGCTAGTTACTAGTGGCTCAAGCTTTTATAAATTATGTTGCATATTGTTTCAAACTTCACTCAAAAGTTATTTTATTTTTTTTAGCCCATTTTAAATAAAAACTTTTTCTTAAAAAACATTTTTTTACTTTAATTTATTTTCTACTTTTTAGTCTTATTACAATTAATTTAAAAAAATTTAAGAAGTAGTTTTTTTACCTATATTTTAATCGGTTAATTTACCTTAATCAAACATAACTATGGAAACAAAAAATTGCAATATAAAATCAATGGACAATATTTGACAATTCGAAATGTCAAAAAGTTGCACAGGACTAAAAATCAACAATTTTGGTTTGGGACCTATTAGGACAAAGCTAATTATACAATATTGCATTGTCATCAAGGTTATACACGTATGCAAAATTTGAAGCCCCTAGTTCAATTAGCACCTGTCTAAATTTTGATTCCAAGATTTGATCTAAACCAGCATACTAACACAGCAAGTTAAATAAAAGCTTTTAATAATGATGTGAATTATGTCAGATAATTTTAAGAATGTTAAGAGATCGTTTCAGCGATTCAACATAACCGGAGTTTAGAGTAAAAAAATTACGTCGTGTGAATCAATCTTCATATTTCACCTATGTATGTGTCCGTTAGACAAAACAAGATATATGAAAATGTTGTATTGAAAAAAACAAGAAATAAATGGTCATATATCAACAAATCTATAACTTTTATGACACTCAACATTATATTTATACCAGATTACCACATAACATAGCATTTATTATGGATAGGTGTCGCAGATCATGACCTCTACTTACCGACCGATCGGATAAATTCCAAAACATGATGCTCGAAAATTTTTGAAGTGTCACTTGGTAAAACAAAGGCGGTAGTCAGAGAGTACGTTTTATATATGTAGTGTCGTTTCTATGACCATAAAACGAACACAAACGTGAAACTATTCTTGATATAAATTGTAAAAAAAAAAAACTTTTAGGTATAAGAACGCTGGCTACCTCGATCGGCTATTCAAATGACTACGTCGTCGGCAGTTTAATAATGTCTACTAGTTGAGCTAGCACGTGCAAGAACAATGCAACCGAATAAAAGTATAAACATTAATAAAAGAAAAAATACATTTTAATACGCCCACAATATGCATATATGCTCACTATACTGTGCAGTTAACAAAGTTCCATTTTAGAACAACTGTGGCTTATGTGTTTTTTTTATTATTGCTTGATCAAAGAAAACAATTTAGGTGTCTCAAAAAAATATGATTAAACTAGCCGTACCGGCGACGTCGTTCGCGCAAAGCATTGTTATAAACTCAATGAGAAGTACACGGAGAGAAAAATCATATAATTTTTATAGATAAAATTTCAGAAAAATTACCATGCTCTCTTATGTATAATGCGTGTGCGATCGACGATCAAAGTAAAAAATATGTGCTAGCATGGTAAAATTTAATGTGCTAACACAATTTTTATCACACTCTTATGCATATATGTTATAGTTTAATTCTTGTTGTCGTACTCTTTCATTTGCGCATCTGACCCGCAACCTTATGTTGCTTGGGCGGTACCTGTAAAAACTTCGAACCTGTAAGAACTTTATGATGCATACAAAAATGATTGCCAACAATATATTCTAATACTAAAGATAGTGATGTAACAAAATGATGAATTAAACGGTGACATCCCCAATTAAAAGGTGTGGTTTTTAGCGAATTTCCAGAATGCTAATACAGCCACTGTCATGACGCGACTTGAGCCCAGGACTATGGCAGAAATTTGTTTTGAGGTCCCTAGGAACTAAACAAATCGCCATAAATACTCAAAACTTTGTATCCGATGGTCTTCGAATTAAAACGTAAATGCACATTTCTGAGAAAGATTTGACTTTTTTTTTGACTTTTTATCCTTTTTTGATAAACAGATAAATGAACCGTGCTCAATGAACAAGAACTATGGTCAATCTGAAATTTGGCTTACTTTCAAGTATCACGCTAAACCATCATTTAGACTAATGATTCTCAAACTGGGGCCCGCGAAAAATATTTGGGAGGTCCCGCAGAAGCAATTGATTACAGATCATATACCCATTTCTACACATTTGGGGGTCCTTTAAAATGTTTAAATGCAAGAGGGGGTCGCGGACCAAAAAGGGGCGAAAAATAGGGTCTTTTGGGTCACTCTTTGGCCGGGCCTAACACATTTCGCACACTATATCAAACTAACATTTTCCCAATAGTTTCCCAACTGTTTTACAATAATTTCTTGATTCTTCTACAACCCAAAAAAAATGTCTTTGTTCATTATATTTTTTGATTTGTATGTCTAATTTATTATAAAAAAAAATATAAATAATTTATTATTATTAATATATAAGTATAGTTAATTTGTTGAAAATCAAATTGGCATATCTCCTATCAATAGTTACCTACAAATAATAATTCTTTTATTTGAACTTCCAAAAAAAAAAAAAAAAATGGCATCCATTGTTATTTACATTCATTACCAACATTACAAACAAATAAATAACAACACCAACTGTGATTAGTTATAATTTTGATTTGAAAATGAAGAAAAGAAAAAATTATAAATAATCACCTGTTGTGTCATAAAATCGATAAATATATTATTATTTCTTTTATAAAAGCATTGATTAAACTTTAAACATGATTAAATGTATAATCTATAACGTGTACACTTGAAGCTCGATTTGAATCACGCGAACAGATTGAATGAGAAACACTTGAAGAACGCCCGCATTCAATTTTTCTTCTATACACTAATCTACTTATAATCTAGTTCACTTAAATTTAAGTATGATTCATCACTTACGAATTTAAGGAATTCACGTTTTCCTAGCTTTAATTTTGCAGTTTGTTTTTAGAAGTTTCGAATATAAGTATTATTTAATTTTTTAACGATGACTCATGATCAATTGTATTTGAAACGGGGTATAACGTTATAAATACGAAAGTAAATTTGTTTGTTTACCTCGCTCTCACCTAAACAGTTTAACATAAAAATAGCTGCACGAATGGAGAAGCACAAAGGATACTTTTTACCCCGAAAAAACATCTGATTCCCGTAGGAAATTATATTTAAAATGAAACATTCCAAGAAAGGTACACAGCTGTTTAACTAAATGTCATAATTTCAAATACTACGCAAGCGAAACCGCGAATAAAAGCAAGTAAAATCATAAAATATCAATTTTATTAAAAAGAAAAAAAGAAAAATCATAACAAGTGAGTCATTAACCCTAGAATCATACGTTGGTCTACGAGAAACGTTAATCATACATCGACGTCGTTTTGACGGATGGACTTTTACGGAGAGTTTCAGAGTTTATTTCTAAAAACATTTTTTTTACATAACAATACTACAAAAGCGAACAAAATATTTAAAAAAATTGGATTTGGAAAAATTTCTTAATGTAAATATTTATTTTTTTTTTTTAATCTTTTTATCAAAGCATATTTTCATTATAAAAATTAAAATAAAAAATAGATAAATACATCAATTGTATCATAAAACATGTGTTTCAAATATTCAATTTATGAACTATTATGAGTCAGTGGACATGTGTGACTTTACAGAATGTGAAATTTCTCAGTCATAAATATTCCTATAGATATGTAGTTATTTCCTGATTAGGCACATTTGTAAATTTTCTAAAATTTGTTAGTAATTTTTCGAATAAGATCTCAAAAAAAAATAAATAAATAAATAAAAATTAAAATATTTTCCACAAAATAAATTGTTAATCTTTTATTAGGTCACTTGAAACACATTCTTTAGTTTTCGATTCAATATATTAAAACTTCAGTATTATGTCCTCTCTATAAGTCAAACAGTCTCTATAAGTCAATCATCCTTCACATTATCATAATCATTGAATAAATTAATTATAACATGCATATCTTTAATAAATTTTAGAAAAATTAGGAAAACTTTTATATGTGAAGTACAAAATCTTTAAAAAAAACATCGCGTAATCATACATCGACGTCCTTTTGACGGACACTATTTCAATACAAACAAAACGACAATGACTATAAACAAAATAAATACGTCTTATGTGTTATAACAACAAATAAATTAGATAACCGAAATCTCACAGCAAGCAGGTACCGACAAGTTGTAGTATCGGAGCAGGTAGAGAAGTTCGTTCGTCGTTTTGACGTGTACGTATAATTCTAGGGTTAAAAGCGAGTGCATTTCTTTAATATATATGTTAGTTTGTGCTCCAATGTATTTAACCACTTATTAACGGAAATTATAATAATTGTTTGCCATATTCATAGATAATAAATATGTAATACTTATGTAGCTGTGTACAAATGCTAAAAAATAAATGATATATCGATTAATCGTCTACATACAAATCGATACAAACGAACGAGTGCGAGAGAGATAAAGTAATCACGGGTGGTCACACTAATTACCAGGTTGCTTTCTTCTCTTTAGTACAATAACAATAACATAATTAAGTATACTTATTGTCAATTATTTACGAAAACGCCAAATGTGGCTTATTAGGTGTTCGACTGAAAAATTGAATATTTTTTTGAGCATGTTGTAAATGAAGTTGATAGGAAATTAATAGATTTGTTATTTTTTTTTTAAACTGTGAATTTCTGAAGATTTGTTTCATGCGATTTTTTAAAAAATGGCCATTAAAATGCATAATATAAATCAAAATCAAGAGACAGTAAGAAACTTAAGCATTTACTACGACTTTTACGCATTTATTCAGTACATTGCATAAGAACATAAGTTATTGTATCATTTATTAGATGTATTTTTCAAAATTTTCGTTTTGAGGGAGATATTTTCGATGAAACTTTTTTTTATGCGGTCCCGATCCACCGCATAAAAGACCGTTGGTCTATATTATTGATATATGTTTGACTGTAAAAATTTATATAATTATCCAATTCAATTTTTTCAACACTACATTCATAAATGAATTTTATTTTTACAATAATTAAAATTTTCATATAAAATGAAACATTTTACCCGATGAAAAAAATTCATAAAATTCAAATTATTGACAGAAATTGCACGTTAAATTCACATACGGTCTATTTACGGATTCTTTTTTTTTTGGGTATGACCATTTTTAACGTAAAATACACGCATATATGTATTTGTATACAAACAACATTCATGTGGGTATTAAGCGATATGCTAGCGGCTGGCTTAACGCGAAGGCTACACATATGTATGTAGCTACGATTAAAGTCGTCCACATTATGTTAACCAAAACGCCCGCTTAACTTCTGGCTGGACAGTCCGGTCTACTACTACAATATACATGGGACAACAAAAGATTATTCTGTGTCTCATTCTCACACGTGCGTAGGTAATCTGATGTTGAAAAAGAAACAAGAGAAATGTACCGTAAAATGAGTCAACTCTATCATAATGTTCGATTCAAATGTGAATAAAAATGAAAAGAAAATTAATTTGGTTATATTTAATGGTTTTAATGAAATAAAATGATAATAAAAACTCAATTATTAACTTTCCAAAGACTTGAATAACTAATCAAAAATCGGTTAAAATGTCAAGGAGTTGTGAATTTTTCTTTTCCGTATTTTCTATAGTGAAATAAGAAAGGTTAAATTGTTATATTTACCACTCTTTTTCACACTTTGTTGTTGTACTGCTTCAAAACAGTCAATAACTAACCTTACCGTAAATTAATGTTCAAATTTCTTACTTTTTCTTACCTTCTATTCTCATTATGCACTTTGAAAAATATTTTTTTTAAAAAACCCTATGAGGTTATGTAATTTATCCTTACAATGATAAAATTACTTACCCCAGTTATATAATATATGTCTGTATGAAATACCAATTAAAGTTTGCACATTTGTTGAAGGCAGAAATGTACCATATGAACTAAAAAAGCCATTGATTTAAGGGGATATTCGCTAAAAAAAAGAAATCTTTTTTTTCTTCCTAATTATGTTCCTTAAGGTGTTAGAAATATTCTCCAAAAACATTATTTTAAAACAATGAAAAATCAAAAAGTTATGGGCATTTTAGTGCACGCAATTTACTATAATTCAATTAAAAAAAAAATAAACAAATGCTTTTTTTTCGGAAGTACATTTTTCGACATGGTTCCTCAAATATCTCAAAAAGTCTAATAAATCAAAGTATATATTATTCCTCGATATCGCCATTTTAGCAGGAACTAGGATTTTTTGGTTCCGTAATATATTTTTCAAAGTGGCGGCTGTTTATAGTCGAGAAAAAGCGGTGATTTTTGAAAATTTATTTTCAAAATGCGATTTCTCACTGGTTTTTTATTTTTATTCTTAGATCCTAGTTAGTGCCATAACTGGATATATATATTTTCAGAAAATTCTTGACTTTTTGATTTTGGTTCACTGGGGATTTCAAAACGCGAGGAACCATCAAAGTGGAAAAATCTCGCAGTGTCGACTTTAAAGCCAATTTTGAATTTTTAAATTTTTTTTTTGTAATCTCAAGACATGTAGAAACAACGTTATATATTTAGTTTTTTAATAAAATATTTATTTGTATAAAAAAAAAATAATAAGAAAAGGTCGATTTTTTTATTAAAAGGTTTATTTTTGGCGAATCTCCCCTAAAAGAAATCGCAGGTTCTAATATATCATAAAAATTTGTATAACATCAGTAGTTTGTTAAAATATCACTGTCTCCAAAAAAAAAAAATAAGTTCTGTAGATATGATGAGCTCTGCAACTTTAATTTGCTTTAAATACATTTCGATGTGATAACGCTGGCTTCAACAGGTAAACTTGTTGCCTTTTACGGTAGCATTATATTGAAAATACTCTACATTTATCATTAGTAGCTTGGCTATATAACCTTTAAATCGGAAAAAAGGCTTATCGAACTTGTTTTAAATAATAATGTGTTTCTGGTTTCTCGATATGAATGTCTCCCCCCCCCCAAAAAAAAAAAAAGTATGACAATAGTTTTCGAATATAATAGCTGGGTATTTATTTGTGGACTGGAGACAACAGCACATTTATCTTGTAAATATTTTAAACAAGCATAAAATAAGCTCATAAAAAAAATATGTAACTAAATCCGTCAATTTTTATATACATTCTAAGAATTTAACTTTTGTTTTGATAAAAATATACGCTTTGTTGTTAGTAAAAAAAACTACATATGTATCAAAATCACAAACTTTTTTACATAATCAACTTTAATTTTAATTTTGGGTAGGCCCGAATTCTTCTGTATTGTAAACATATAGGGTTGACCGGGGTAATTGTGAATGGATTTTCACCAGTTGAGATAAAAGCGTTGTTTTAAGTAATTTTTTTATTTATATATCACATTATGGTTGATTTATTTTTAATTCTACATTATTCAGGATGCGCCACACAAATTTTGAGCAAATTCGTATGAAAAACAAAAAATTTTTAAGCCATTCACATTTCCTCGGTGCGGTTTTGCTAATTTTATGAATTTACCGGGGTAAAAGTGAATGCCATCAGAAAAATTATATTTAGAATGGATTACAAGAGAAGTGTGATACGTCAGAGTAAAGCTCAGCTCAAATTCTTCACATTTACTCCACTTTCAAATTTTTCATCATACTTTAGCGGTCACAATTTCTCTTTGTTTAATGCAAGTTACGCATACCTCAAATTTTTTACAAAAAATCAACGTTAAAGAAAAATAACAAAAATTGTAGGAACAAATTTATTACAAGCTAAAAATGATATTTTGGGGCCCTAGGCATTTTGTTCTTGCTTTTCTTCATTTTTTCAAAATTTTTGGCTAGGCCCGGGCCTACCCGCTAAAATCGCCACTACTGGTTAGGACAGATTGCATTTGAATACGTTTCAATACGTACCAGTAGTAAATACGTCGAATTAATAGTAAAAATTCTTTAATGATGTTTCAAGAAACTCTAGTGGTCCATATCAAAATTAACCCAATGGAACACTTACAGAATCCCTTCAGTGTCCGTTCCTGAAACTATACGACGTAAAAATTTGAAAATTAGTCCTGAAATAGAGTCTGGTGGTCAGTTTCGAATTATTCGCACACCCCTACTATTTTCGCTAGTACAACTTGCATTTTCTTTTTCGTTTTGACCGCTACCCAAAGTAATGAGGATTACAGGATTTGTGTAAAAATTTTTACACAAATTCTGTAATCAGGGGCGTAGCTACCGCCGTATCAGCCGTATCAATGATACGGGGTCCCCGGGCTACAGAGGCCCCCAACGTGTGTAGGAAAAAATTAGTAAAATGTTATCCATAATGTCACTTAATCTCGTGCTTCCCGGGAAAAAAACATGTAAAAAAAACTGTTATACGTGCCTATAGAGTTTTCACTTCAGAAATGACAAAAGTCAAAAAAGCAATCTCTTTTTTTCCCGGGTTAATTGCTCTGAAAACATGCTAAAAATCTGAAATTCAAA
Source organism: Brachynemurus nebulosus (assembly GCA_035578155.1). Lineage (NCBI taxonomy): Eukaryota > Metazoa > Arthropoda > Insecta > Neuroptera > Myrmeleontidae > Brachynemurus > Brachynemurus nebulosus. The sequence continues at coordinate 2,748,892 of JAPWDM010000026.1, forward strand.
AAATTCATTCCATTAAGTTTTTCAAGATTAAAGCTGATAAAAAATTACCTAAAGACTTCGATGGGGCAGGAACGGCTATTGTCTATAGAGGCAGGAATTTTAGGTAAACTGAAACCGTCTTCAGCTATAGATGATTTAATTTGCCGAAAACAAGGCAAGAAAACTGTATATTTAATTTGAATGGTTTGGCTAGCTCAAATTCTAGGAGGAAGCGATAAATTATAATCAATAGACATTTATTTTAATTTAATGCAAGCATTTTTGTTTCTTTTGTAAGAAATCTTTACCCTTGATTTGGGCCCCGCAACTAATTTTGATACAGGGCCCCTCCAAGGCACGCTACGCCACTGCCTGTAATCCTCATTTTACACAAATCCTGTAATCCTCATTACTTTGTGTAGCGGTCAAAACGAAACAGAAAATTATTTTTCAACCCAAAAAAGAAAAATCAACAACTTGCATTTTAAAACTTCTCAAGATGTCTTATGGCATTTTCATTTACACCTCTAAGTATGTTTCATTACTAAAAATTTTTTAATAAATTTAACATGCGTATAAAATAATCACCATTAATTAATAAAAACCCAAATTAAAATTAATTCCAAGTGATTATTCGATTAAAATTTTGTTTAAATAAAAAAATTTTAATGTACAACAAGCATGTTAGGACAAGAACATGATTTCTTGAACAAGACGATATGATAAAGAAAGTTTTCAATCGATAATGTACAAAATAAAATTAATGATCGAAAAACAAGTCAAAATAAACATTTTGTTGACAACAAATTAACCGATTAAAAGGTGAAAATATTGATTGAGATATTTAATTTTATACTCGCAGGTATCTTTAAAACATTTTTTTTTTTTCAAAAAAAAAAAAAAAAATTACAGAAAGTTATTACTATAGGTATTAACCAAAACTACAGGATGATCCACGAATAAATAGTTGAGTTTCATTTAGTTTACTAAAGTAGTTTAATTTACCGAGATTACCACCTTTGAAATATAATTTTCTCCAAAAATGAAAATTTTCACGCGCAGTTTTTAGAGCTTCCGTTTATCCGTCCGTCTGTGTGTCGCGCCAAGTAGCATAACTTCTGAACTATTCCGTTGTTTTGATGAAATTTTCAGAAATCATGAGGTTCGGTCCCTAGTTGGTCCTTACGAATTTCATCGCAATTTCATTACTACTATTCTCATTTCACTCAAATTTTGAGAGTATTTAGAGGGGTTAATCTATAAAATATATTTTGCTAACATTTTATAATTTAACCTTTAAATATTTTGAGTTACGATAATTTTTTTATAAACTGTACGACGAAAATATTATTTAGTGCAAAATATAATTTATATGAACAAAATCGTAATTAGCAATATCGATATTTCACTAATCTTCAGCTGATTTATTACTAATTTTTTCTTTTAATAGATAGTTTTTCGCGGAATGTTTAAGAAATATTATCATTTTTGAACTATCTAATGTTGAACCACAGCACTTTATTTTTTGAGAACAAAAAGTACCTATATTATTTGAATTAATGAGTGTCTTTTATGGACAAATTTTATAATTTATTACAAAATTTTTTACTTAACTTGTCCTCCATCCACATCATAATGAAGTAAAATTTGTAAAAATTTATTGAAATAAAAAAGCTGAGAAAATAATGATGTGGGTGACGTCTGTTATAGACTGTTGTCTGAAAAACGAACATTAAACCCCACTGTTATCATTATTATAATTTTTTTACAATAGTTTTGATATAAATTTTTAAATAATTAATATTGGAAAGGTTTACATTGTGAAAATCCATATTAAAAAAACATGGGATAGTTACTTTGTCACTTTTCACCTGAGGATGGCGTAATGGCCGAAAGTCGAATCGTGTTTATACGATTTTTGTTGTGAAAAGTGACAAAGCAACGATCCTATGTTTTTTTATAAATTTTTAATTTTTTTTATAAAAAAAAAAATTATTTTAAAAATTGAATAAAAACTGTTACGATGAAGTTCAAGGAAGCTGTGTGCCACACACTCCATTGGCAGCGAATTTTTTATTGTTTCATACCAAAATTCCTTGTTTAGAAAGACAATATAATATAGATTAGTTTTTGTCAGTCTATTGTCCAAGCCAAAATCTACATTAAAAGGAATATCTACTTTTTAATCAACTTTACAAACATGCTGGCACAAAAAATAATAAAAGAGATAGGTATATTTTTTTAAAAACAAGTAGCAACAAAATGTTCTCTCGCTTCAACTCTCAAGTCTCAACGAACGTTCGTTGCTTCTTTGTTGGGAGACTTCTTCGTTGCCGCGCAATTGTCTTGTTGAACGTTTTGTTAAGGTTGAAATCTTTTATAATAATTAATTTTAATCACACTATGTGTGATGGTTTTACAATCAGATTATAATTTTAAAGAACTTCTTTATTATTATTGTTTTTATACAAGTCATACATACATCAACCGTATGTTCAGAAAAACTTAAATACAAACGAATTTAAGGGGGGCCACTAGTGTGACATTAGTCTAATACGAATTCTGGAGAGAATTCTAATTTACAAATTGAAAATAGAGATACAGCCTGAGAAAAAACTTACAAGGAAAGGTTCCCAGCTATCCGCCTCCGATTTCAATGCCGCTGAAATATGTTATTCTACGTCGAAATCTAAGAGACACGTATTTTTTTTTATCGGCGGAAAAACGGTTTAAAGGGGTGAAATCGCCCTTCAAAAATTGGGGGAAAAATTTAATTTTTAAAATATCTCGAAAACAGTAAGAGATAGTGCAAAAGTTTAAATTGCTCTTTTTTAAAGAGCTATCTACTGATATGTAATTTGTTCAAATTACATCAACAGGGGTGGTTGGGGATTAAAATTTGGGGGTTAATTTTGCAAAAAGGGGGTGAAAGTTAATCAATATAAAAATTTTGTTTACAGATTTGAAATCTACGTCAAAAAATCTAATTGACCTCTTTTCGCTCAATGTCTTAATATTAAGTCAAGGGGTAGTTAACTAGGGGGTGACTGTGTCAAATAATCGTACTACTTGGGTAGTTCAAGAAGTTCTTCTTGATGGAAAGTAGTTTAAGACAATTAGAATAACGTAGAAATGAAATTTTCGGTTTAAAAATTCAGTTTGAGCAACATTGGAGAGGGGGTGAGTTACCCTCTTAAATTACATGCTAGTTTACATACACTCATTTTTAATATTAACACACTGACAGTGGGTAATAATGTCACAATAAGTGGTTCTGAAGTTGAACTATCGTATGTAAGGTTTTTATTAGGTTTCCATTCATTTTGAAAATATCGTTTAAATTAAATTTTTACCCCAATTTTAGAAAGGGCGATTTCACCCCTTTAAACCGTTTTTCCGCCGATAAAAAAAAATGCGTGTCTCTTAGATTTCGACGTAGAATAACATATTTCAGCGGCATTGAAATCGGAGGCGGACAGCTGGGAACCTTTCCTTGTTAGGTACCAAACATTGCGGGCCACATTTTTAGTGTTGACGGGCCGCTCTTTGGGAACCCCAACCATAAAGTTTCTACTGCCCTCAACGGGACATTACTACAATATGCGCATATCCCCCAAATCAAAGATTAATCATATAACGTAAAAGCCCCCATTATGGAACGGTATCTAATACTGGAACATATGGAATTAATGAAGTTATTTCTGAAAGAAACGTCTGATAACAAAAATTATTATTAATAGAATGATTGTTTTTCAATTTAAATTCACTTCGCATTTAATTTTTCCTTACTTAATTAAAGAACTAAATAAGTAAATGTTAAAACTGTTCCAGTATTAGATACCGTTCCATAATGGGGGCTTTTACGTTACAGAACCAAACAAAATTCTGTAATTTTGTAAATTTTTATCAAAGTAAGTCGTATTAATATAGCACAATCACAATGAATAAACACAACTATACCGTCTAAAACAGGTTTTATATATACATATATTTATTCAAAAATATTTATATCCAGTGCATGGTGATTTAGACGCTTGTCAAGACAAGAAGCTGTTTCATTATTAATTTCATTCAGCCAAGCAACAAGCGCAAACGGTGATAGTCATGGATCTATGAATAAGAGGGGATGTACTATAAACATAGTATATAGACAGTTAACGCGTAACAAGTAGAGGGGTGCAAGCAGTAATGTTTTCGTCACTGCAGTAATAAACTTGGTCAGGAACGTATTAAGTTGTAAATTTACATTACAATATTTATATATGGAATAAATTACGTATAAATCAAAGTATATTCCATGCATATTTTACCTGTTTTTAAGTAACTTTGATAAAGAGAATTTATTATTTAACAGCTTGGTGAATTTTTTTCGCAACTATTTATAAATATGTATTCTAAATTTAATACATAATAGTCACATTTAAAAAATTGCGTAACTAATACTAGTTCAAACACAGTATGTTAAAAAAAATTAACATTTTTATTGTTAAATATTACTTACATTTGTTTATAAAAAAAAATTGAATTTTTAACAAAATTTCTAAGTTCTAATTTATAATAAATACAAAAATTAACTACATTCCTTTAAACAGTATTAATTTATTATATAATTGACGTTTACTTTCAGTAAACGTAAACTGCTTAGTCAAATAATGCATTCTAATGTCCAAGTATTTACTAGAGATTGCTCTTATTAATTCTACAATATGGTTATTGTTTTGAGGGAATTGGTCGAACTGATGTATTGTCAATGATTCGAACAAATTATTATCCCCTAACAATGATTTCAATACACTTGATATTATACTAATTTTGCAACTAGGTTTGAATGTTTTTATATCACCATTCATGATGCATTTTTGTTTAATAACATGTTCTGTTAGTTTGCATATTTTTACGACATCTTCAGAAGGATAAATTAAACCTCCTTTGTCTTTACATATAATTAAATTATGACTAAACAATTTTATTTTAGAAATTAAACTGTCCGTGCAAGGTTCGCATTTAATTTGCTTGGTCAAATTCATTACTACGTTTCCAGCGATGTATGTAATTATTTGTTCACTCATATCTGAATGTACCATGGTCGATAAATCTATTGAAATGGAAAATTCGTTATTATGAATTTCAAATTCCTCTTCATCTTCGAAATCGCCTCTTTCGCAGGAGTTATTAATTTTTTCAATTGGCGATGAACATTTCAGTACTGAAATTTGATCCAGTGGAATACAATTACCGGAAAAGGATGGCCTCAACTCTAAATAATTTAACATTTTCCGATAAATGCATTTAAACTGTCGAGCAGTTGGGTTATTATTCTGCCCCCCGTGTTGGCGCATGTTGCAAAAAAATAATTCCAGATGATCTTGGCTGCACTTATATAAAGGAAGGTACTTCAGTACGTTATTATTTTCTATTAAATTTTGGTACAAATATTTAATACTTTCTATACATACTAAAAATCCTAAAAATCCTAATTTTCTTGGCGTTTTAATTAGTGGTACACCTTCTAATGTTTTCAAACCTATTAAATAATTTTTTGCAAAATCTAAATAATTGAAAATAAAATCTTTATTTTTTTCAAACAGTGGTTTCTTATATCCAATTTGTTTTAAATTTCTAGAGTTTAAAATATCAAAAATATTATTTATGATTAAAATAAATTCAGCAGTACCTTCTACATTTAAAAAGTCTTTTAATTTTAAATTATTTTCACAAAAAACTAAGGCGTCACTAACACTTTTGCTAAAAAGTTGACTAGCCAGTTTTACTTTCATTTTATTATTGTAGAAGAAAATATGTTGACTCCTTAGTTTGTTGGCCAAATGGAAATTTTCTTTTTCTTGAATGCTGTGAAGCGCATGTAGATACCGCCACTCTATATGCCGACCGTTTTCATCAATAAAAACTTTTTTAGATTCAAAACAATTTCTTATTAATTTCAGCATATGACATGCGTCTAAAAAAACTGCTATTTCCATATCATCAAAGGGGTTTTTAAATGTTGTTTTCAATTTTTCGTTGTTTATTTTACAGCCTAAGTGACTGAGCATACGCACATTTGCAGGGCATCCATCGCATGTTAATGAAACAATTTTTATTCCTGTCTCTGCGATTTTCTCAAGACATTGTTTCACCAATTCACATCGCTGTAAAGCAGTAATGCCGTCAACTAGAAAATAAGCAAGAGGAAGTTTCCAACTTCCATTTATCGCCGTGACCAGAAAAACTAGAGCCTCTTTTGCAGCACTTAAATCATCTCCGTCAAGACCTGTAAAAAATAATTATTATTACTTCTTATACTGACACAAAAAGTATAATTTTTATGTTAACGTACCTGTGCCCAAATCTACGTAACCATGAAAAGATTTACCATCCCATTCTATTTTCCTCTTAATTGCCATCTCATCTAATACGAAATTGCACAATATTTTGTAAGGTGTTCCTGCAGCTTTCATTTTTAGTGCTTTGAAAGATTCGGTGGTAAAACCAGGAGATCCGTCAATACTTTGGTGCCAACTTCGTATAGTTGATTGGTGTGGTAGACAAGTATCAAATGACTGGCGAACATACTCATATGCTCGAGGGGAGTAAAAGTGCAAAGTCAACGCAAATGAACGCAACTCAGATGAATAGGTTTTTTTTATAGGCGCTCCTTTTCTTTTTTGTAATTGCCTTTGAAATAATTCAGCTGTTTTAACATTTCCAGCTAAATTAGCAATTACTGTCATTTCTCCTTCTTCTAACATCTTTTTTAAGCAGTCAGTAACATTTTTTAAATTATTAATTTTCTTTTTTTGTCGAAATTTACTTTGCGCTAAACGATTTATAGTTTTTTTTCTTTGATGACACACAGCAGTTAAAGTTTTAATTTTATTGCTTAACTCTAAAATCAAACTATTTGAATCAGGAAGCTGATTGGTGATTAATGAAGTTGAAGAACAATGCTGTTGGGAAAAACTTGCTGGAACTTCATCCAATTTTTTCTTAGAGTCTAAATTTGATTTATTTTCTTGGGATGTTCCTGTTCCTGGTAAATTTAAAGTAGGAACTACATCTAAATGTAGGCGACGTTGACTACCATTATTAGTGAAATAAAAGTCAGCATCATTAAAATGTTGGGAACATAATCGCTGATATTTTGACGGTACCCAGTTTTTGCGACCTGTGGCTTTTACCCATGCTAATTTAAAGCTTGATTCTTTAGGAAACCTACAACATAAAATTTAAATAAAATTTTAAAAAAATCGTTCAGATTAAAAAAAGTTTCAATTTTAAAGGTACATAGGTAAGTATATAAAATATAGGAGCCTAAAAATATTTAAGTTACAAAAATCTATTTTTTCATTATTTTTTCAAGTTTCTGAGATTTTTTAAACTGATTTGACGAAAATATTTGTAAAAAATTGGGAATTTTGTAGAGTACTACAACATATTTTTTTTTTTTAACCGGTAAAAACAAAGCAATAGTGGTGGAAACTTTAAATTATGAAAAGTTAAAGAGCGGTAGCATATTTTTGTTTTGGAAAACTCAAATTTATTAATATTTTTCACAATTTTTTATAATGACAACTGTATGATATAACACTTTTTTGAAATAAATTATTGTATAATTTATTTATAGAAAACGATAAAAATAACAGAACAATGCGAAACGCAAGTGAGTAAAGCGTTTAATATATTAGGAAAATTAGTTTGTGTATCAAAATCCATTTTTAAATTGTCCTAACCTATATATTTTGACCCCTTTTAAAGTGTGATAGTTAATAATAAAACGCAATTATTTTTAATAAAAATATGTGACCGCCCTTTTACTCTTTAAGTACAATAATTCCCAGCCGCATTTGTTTCTTTTTTCCGGCAAACATCGAAATTACAGCCTGTTGTAGTACTCTACAATTTACCCTAAAAATTAAATTACGGTCCTGACTGTAACTGTTATACATAGAGATTTATGTCAAAAAATAGTGAACATAACCTTACATTAATCAGTTAAAAAAATTCATTTTTCACTTACCTATGGAAAGTAATATTATTTTTCTGTTTTGAACATAAAACACTGTCACTTTTACAATTCAAAACTGTGCATTTAACCATTTTTAATTTAAAATTCTATAATTTCAAATAACAAGTATACCATACCGTTGCTAACGGAACACTATATACAAAAAGTACAATAGGTCACCTTTGGTCACCGTAATGCTTACGCATTAGAAAGAGATACACTGGTTCTATATCTTACTTCTTTGTTCTGTGGTGATAGTGATAGATATGTAGGTATGGGTGTGCGGTGTGAAGGGGGGTGTTAATAAAAAAAAAACACGTATTATAATTAATTTTTAAATAGATATACATATACATATATACAATGTATGTATATTTATGTATTTGTTGTATCATTATGTCGAAAAGTTAATTTCATATTTCAACGCAGGCCAAAATGTAATGAATACCAGCGTCAGTTTCGTTGGAATTGTATTGTTGATTTTTTTCGTGGCATGCCATGCCATTCAAAACAGAACAAAACAAAAAAAAACATTCAAAATCAAAAATGAATGTACCTACCAACCGGATGACGTAGGAAAAAATTAGCCAGATTTGATTACATTGTGAATTTAATTATGTAAAGAAAATAAATCCAAGTAACAATTAGACTGTTTTGGTTAATATGATTTTAATTATTATATATGAAACAAAATTTCACGTTCTTAAACACAACAGTTTTTTTATAGAAATTTTTCATCCCTTACTTACAAGGGGACGGCATAGCCTTGGGGTCAGCGATTTAGCTGATTTTTTTTTTTTTTTTGGTGATAGAGTACACTTAATATGTTCATATCCTAAAATAATAGCGTGCGCTATTCAGAAAAATCTGTAAAAAAAATTTAATGCAGCCAGTGTACCTAATAAGCTCAAAAAAGATTGTTGTATATAAAATTCCTAGTTGATTGGAGGTAAGGTTCTTGCCTTACAATAGAATGGTCCTACGTTCGATACCGACTCTGTTCAATAAAACTTTTTCTGCCTATTTTTTTTTTTTTTTTTTATTTATAAAACATTTCATTTAAAATATGTATTTGTAACAAATCTTTAAACGCAAAATTATAACTTCAGTTTTTCAACACTTTTTATTTACAATTTATTGATATATATTTTTACAATCTCTCACAATACAATCATATTTTTATTCGAAAAAAATTTTAATGTTTTATAAATAAATAAGATTTTTGTTGATAAAAAAAATTAATACAGAAAAAGTTTTGTTGAACAGACGAACCTTACGTCTAACCTACTTGGAATGTTATGTACAACACTCTTTTTTAAGCTTATTAAATGCACTAGCTGTTTTAAGCTTATTAACATTTTTAAATACTCTTTTACACATTTTTCTGAATAGTGCGCACTATTATTTTAGGATATTAATATATTAAGTATACTCTACCACCAAAAAAAAATTTCAGCTAAATCGCTGACCCCAAGGCTGTGCCGTCCCCTTGTTAGGAGATTAATTTTGACATTTCATGTAGATTGTAGCCTATACCTAACACTCTTGAGATTAAGACGAATCCAACGACACCTTCTTTACCAAAATCCGTCAAGCTGTTTAGGCTGCAGGCTACGTCACAGAAACAGACATAGTCAGATACGCATATTATATGTATACTTCCTAAACACATTACCGTCCTACGGATGCAGTCGGATAAAAAAGCTAACAACACAGTTGTAGAACTTTTTCATCCAGTTTATTATCTTTGAAGCTTTCTGAGTTGGAGGGGAAAGGGGTTGGGCCAGTACCGTTCATAAAGAATCCAAATTTATTTTGTGATTTAATTGTTCGAAATTCTGCTGCCGTCCCTGGGGAAGGAAATAAGTTCATATTTTAAGTTGCCCTCACCTACTGTGACGTCATTTTGGAAAAAATCAATTATCAATTAGAAGTATGCTACGACTCCTACTACCATGGTGACCACAGATTTTTAAAGATCAAATTCCCTGACTTTTCCAGGTTTTCCAGAAATTTTATTAAAAAATTCCCGGACTATTTTGTGAAAAATGTCGCCTCTACTTTACCCCAAAAAGCTAAAAAAAATTTCTTAATAACTTTTTAATACTTTTTCTTAAAAAAAATAAATGAAGAGCAAAAAAAAAATGAGATCTGCGCCATATTTTTTAAATCTAATCTCAAAGCAAGTGAAGAATATTGATTGAAGTTTTATCCTTAAATAAACAAAATTCTAAAAATCAATTCTTTTCTAGTCTTCTGGTAAAATTCCCTGCCTTTTCCAGAAGGTTTAGAATTCCCTGGCATTTCCAGGTTTTCCAGGTTTCCCAGTAATCTGGCCACCATGTGCACAGATTAAAAATTTTTTCAGTCCTGATATGGAAAATAAAAAAAAAATAAAAATTCTTTTAAGTCATGTGATAAAAGTTTGACAACGTGATGACAGAAAAGACGAATCCATAAGGATTTCCTTACTAAAACTACGAAATTCTAATATGCACCCTGAGCTGGTATCAGGACCAGATCTAAAGGGGGGAGCCCCTTGCAAGCTTTTAGGGGCGCTAAAAACGCAAGTTGAAGGGCGCCAAAACGGTGAAAATGCTAAATTAAAAATTTCGGCGCATCGATATTTTTAAATTTTTCCCTGCAAAAAGTAAGTGATGAGCAAAAAAAAAGAAGGTCAACACTTTATTTTTGCTGCAACCCAACTTGAGCACAAGAATGGAAAGTGTTGACCTTTTCTTTCCTTTTTGCTCATCGCTTGCTTTTTGCAGGGAAAAATTAAAAAAATATCGATGCCTCAAAATTTTTAATTTGCCATTTTTGCCTTTGCTGGTATCAACAATGTTGCTTGAATAACTACCACACACACTGTTCTCGAATATTTTTGAAAACTTTTTCGACTCCAAAATGCTGACCTGTCTCGACTGGCCGGGCCGTTAATTTTTCAAAATTAATGACTCTCCATGTACTAATAAAATAATAAGAATTTTAATTGGTTGTAATCACAACAATATTACCTACGATACGATGGTCCCGATTTTTTTTAATTACATAAATGGAATTAATTAAGACCTAAAATTGGGCGTTAATACCCCGAATCAATATTTATATTTATTAGTTCCGTTAACAACAAATAGGCGTCGCTCAATCTGGCACGAATTTATTGCTTACAAATATTTACGTAAGTTATGTAATAATAATTAATTATTAATAAATTTTTTTTTAAATCTATAACACAATACGTATAACAGGAATAGAAATTCCACAAAATTATATGAAATTGTTGAATTTCTGTTGAAGTAATCGTTTTTTTTTAAATGTGAAATTCGCTGAATTGGAATAATTATTTACATTTTTTTTCACTTCTGTGAAAAATAAATGGATAACACCGACTCAGTCTTTCCATGGGAACAAAATTTTATAATGTATAATATTTATAATGTTACTTGCATTCACAATAGTCTTAGTAAAAATTATTAAATAATGGGTAATATTATAAAAATTAACTGTTAATTTTCGTAAATGTTTATTTAAATTATTTAAGAAATTGGAGGTATTTTTTTTTTTTTAATCAAACAGATTAGCTGTGCTGAATATTTTCAATTTTTTGTCATTATTAGAATGTGAAAAGTATGGTTTACTGTTATATCATAATCAAATCTAGATTTCATGGTCAGATACGTTTTTGTAAATTTTTTTCTTTTCAAAAAAATTTAGTTTAAATTTAAAAATTCGCGAAGTTCGTGTTGAACAAGGAACTGGACCCGAAAAAATCGGATCCTTCTTTCAGAACTAGATCTAGACGTGATTTTTTTTAAGGATATTTACAAATATCAAAGTATATTTCCACGGCAAATTTTATTTTGGGGCCTGTACATGCAAATTTTCAGTTTATAGGCCCAAAGAGGTAGGAATTATGGGATGGGACAGATTGAAGGAAATTATACCCCAAGAATGAAAACTTTTCCTCCATATTATTTAAATTTCATTAAAAAAAACCATAGGAAATCATTTGAAAAATGTTCAATTTAGAAAAAGACAAAAATTCGTCTCAGTGACGTCACCAAGTACATTTAATCGATTTTAGACCATAAAATTTATGACCACTTTAAAATTTTTGGGGCCGTTATTTTAATTTTTGATCGATTTAAAACCGTAGGAATAGCCAAAACAAATTTCTAGACTGTAAGTCATATATCTTTCGAAATATTCACGTATTAAATGATTGCTTTTTTTAACCCTTATTTTTTTTTTAAAAAAAGGAACCAGTGGCCAATCTTAGAGCACTGGCCGACATTAAGCAATTCCACCCTATCTTCCTTTTCCAAAAAAAAGAAATCATATTAAATTCTTCAATATTCCTCGTGGATAAAAAGTACCCCATCCTGCATAACATAGCGAATTTCCGTTTACAAAAGTTAGTTTTTCTCATAAACTAGTTGACATAGAATAATAGTTTAATAACCTTTTTTATGCGACTTTTTCTCCTCTTTTCAATGGTGTAAAAAAAATGTTTGAATAAGGGGAAATTTTAGCAAAAAACTATTTTTTTTTGTGCCTGGCTAACGAACTTGTCCATCCAACGGTTTAAGACTTCCAACATTTTCACCAAATTTCGTGAATATTATTTTCGGTTTCTAGGGACCTCAAAACAAATTTCTACCATAGTCCCGGGTTCAAGTCGTATCATGACAATAGCTGATTTTTCGATTCGAAAATTCGCTAAAAAGCAACCAGTGGCCGACCTTAGAGCACTGGCCAACATCACGCAATTCCACCCTATCTTTCTTTTTCAATATTCCTCCTGGATAAAAAAAATCTATTAATAAAAACCAAAAAAATTATACAAATATCTGGTGCAATCAAAACACATTCTATATAGGTAAATAATATTAAATTATTTTCTCACTTGCACCGACAAATGAGCCTACAATATACAATTTGAAATACATACATACAGAGTAGCCTATAGTAAAAATACAAACCAATGACGTATACAAAAACAAAATCAGTTGCCGGAGTGGGGAGTATCTTGACAATACGCCGTAGTAGGCGCTGAAAATACGCGCTTAGTTTGAAACCAACTGTTGTTGTGTGTAAGTTATGAAACAAGTGTGAACTTGTAACGATGTAAAGAATATAAAGTATGTAAACCATCATAATTTTAATAATACATAAAAAAACAAGATTATACATGTTGTTTGCTACGAACATAAAAAAAACTTTTAATTATTGTAAAATGTGTTACATAATAATTGGTTTAATATTTATGTTTTTGTGAATTTTATTAAAATGGATTAAAAAAAAAGTTCTTGTTGGATTATATAATTGCCGTGTTTTGTGTTTTTTTTAAAAAAAGGAAACATTTAGAAAAAATGGATTTATTAAAAAATATAGTTTTCACAGAAATTAAAAGTTGGCAAAGATTTATTATGTTACTGTTTAATCGATTTAAAAAACGATCGAAATTGTTGACGTGCAGTCAGTTGCACAATTGTTTACATTTAGTTTTTGTTTATTTAGTGTTTGTAAATTTGTGTAAATATTCTGGAGTAGCAGCGACAACAGTTTATGGTGATAGTTGCGACTGGTCGGGAAGGTGAGTTCTGAGAATTAATTCATTCTTTTGAATCCACATTTAGGAATCCAACGCGCACAGGGAATGTTTCGATCGTTTCGACGACGATTTTCCATGGGAAATCGCGGCACATCGACGGAAATCATTATAAAATTGATAACAACCAAATTCTGATACGTTTTGAGGAAATATCAAACAAAAAATTGTACGGAAATATCGCTTTTGTTGGAATATTCTTCTCAATGCAACAACAAATCCTTGATATTAGTAAATAATAATACTCCTTTCGCAGCATCCTGCATAACATAGCGAATTTCCGCTTATAAAAATTAGTTTTTCTTGGAAACTAGTTAACGTAGAATAATAGTTTAAAGACCTTTTTATGTGATTTTTTCTCCTCTTTCCTATGGTTAAAAAATGAATAAGGGGAAGTTTTGGCAAAATACTAATTTTTTTCACGAAAAGTGCCCCAACAACCATGTTTCGGACATCGGACGTGTCTGGCTAACCTTTTCATCAAATTTTATAAAAGTAGGACATTTCGTTCGAGAGTACCTAATATATAAATTTTAGTGAATATTATTTTCGGTTTCTAGAGGCCTCAAAACAAATTTCTGCCATAGTTTCGGGCTCAAGTCGCGTCATGACAGTGGCTGTAATAGCTAAATTCCATTCTGGAAATTCGCTAAAAACGCCTTACTTTGCAAAATACCACTTTACTAATATGTATCAAATTTGATATTGAATACCATAAAGTAATGCTTCAATCTATTACCTAAATTTATAAAAAAAAGTGCTAGGAAGCACGAGCTATTAAAACTATACTTCAGGTTACATGCCACAATAAAAGTGGTATTTTGCAAAGTAAAGTGTTTTTTATTTACTAATATCAAATGTAGAATACCATAAAGTAACGCTGAAATGTATTAAACGAATCCTTGTTGAAAAAACTCAATTTTTATACTTCTCAATGATTGAGTACACGTTATATTTCTTAGAAAAGTTCTGTTATCTCTGAAAATTCGTTTAAATATTTAATTTACAAGACATGGTTTGACTTTGGCGAAGACCAAACAAAATATTGTAAATTTTATCGTTAAACAAACAATTTAAGTTATCGATTAGGTCGATAACAATTTACATCGCCTTAATCGTACAGTCAACCTCAGAAATTTCGGCCCTCTCATTTTATCTGCTAGAGTGCGTGCGATCCAATACGAAATATTTTAAGTGCATTCGAAAATATCAAAAAAAAAGTAGATTGGATCCATTAAAATATTTCAACATGAGTACCCCAAATACCTACCATAATTTTTGTTTATTTCATAAATCTGTTTAGATGTATAATTATTAATAATATACAAAGTTTGAAACGAAACAAGTGTTTACCCTAAAGCTATACTTTTCCTCGTCCGTCGAATAGTGCTCTTTTTTTATTTTAAAAAAGGGTCCAAAATGGAGAAGATTCATACAGTTTTGAAGCATATGTAACATGTCATTAGTGGGTTTACACGTGTGTTGTCAGATCTATGTAAGATCTGATTTTTTTCCGATTCGCTAGTCGTTACGGTTGATAACTTGACATCGGTATATTGTGATTGCGCGCAACGGTCAGATACCTTCTGGGGTACTGAAATTTGCCCATAAAACGCATGTTGTGATTGCGCGCAACGGAAGGATTAAGGCAATTAAGGCAGGTACAAAAATTTTTAGAAAACTTATCTAACATAGGGTATATAAATAAATTCTTAGAACGATACGATTCCAATATCTGTTTTCTTAATAACATTTTGTAAATTCTTATTGGTTGAAGACAGTATAAATACAGGAATCAAATATTAAATATATAGTATTTCGAATTATGTTAAGTGAACGTGGCAGCAAATTAATTGTAATTATTAATTTTACATTTCGTAAAGATGTACGTGAGGTGTACGAACAAATTATGTAAAGCATCTATTTCTGAATCTGCGAGATTTCCTCCAGAGATGTGGGCTTCATGTAGCCAAAGTCGAGAACGGACCACCAACGCCTGTGAATCTTTTCATAGCCATTTTAATAAAAGATTTTATTCTCCGCATCCTAATATTTTTGTATTTTTAAATGAATTAATAAATGTTCAAGTAGGAACTTATGTGCAATTGAATAGCTTGCATTTACAAAAAAATATTAAAAATATTAATTATGAAAGAAAATTAAAATATGTATGTTGCGCGCAATCACAGCATACCTTTTTAAAGACGTGCGCGCAATTGCATGATGGGATTAGGACAGCCGCTTGAGAACCCTGACCGCTGCGCGCAATTGCAGCCTGCCCCTTGCCATAATTTGAATGAATATGTGTATCTGTTGGGTCCTTTTTTTAAGGATTATTGGGCGAGCATTTATTGTTGTTTCATATTTATTTTAATTAAAATATTTTGAAGGAATTTTAAGTTACATGTGTTACCCGAAATCATCAAGATTGAGGGTGTGATTCAGTGATTAACACCGTCCTTTGGTTCCAGAAATTCTCTTCAGTCTGCGTTTTGTAATTTAAATACACAAGTTTGTTGATTTGTCCGTTAAAAGACCCATAATCGTCTTTTACCATAATATTTTCCGAGCAAAAGTCTCAAAACTGTTCAGTCATAAAAAAAAATCGACCAAGAGCAAGCCGGGCTCGCACAGTTAGGGTTCCGTATCTTATCTAAATTAGTTTGTCCCAGAATTGTCTCATTTTGTACTGAAACATTAGTAAATACGTTGTCAAATACTGTTTCTCGCTATTATTTAAAATAATATTTTGTTTCAGCTGTCGTTACACTGTCGAAAAAACTCATGTAGTTTTCCGGTAATCTATGGCTCAACATCTACTAACCCTATTAAAATCTAAATTTTAACTTTAGAAATCTGGAAGAAGAAAATGATGTGAACGGTCATTTTTAGCAATTTTTGAGCTATATCATTAAGGCCACTGGATCAAAAATTATCAAAAAAGTATCAATCCTTAGAACAGCCATTCTTTTGTTACGGACGTGACATTTTCATACCGTTTACACGCCTTCTTATAAGAAAAAAAAATAGAAGTTAGTTTTTTCTTATAGATTTTCAATACTGAGCAGGTAGACAAATGTGTACACAATATTTGTACTAAATATAAAATACATAACATTATTAGTTTTAATGCTAGAGCTAATAAAGTTTGTGTTACAGATGTGACAAAAAGGCACTTTCTTGTCACGTCCGTAACACAGCTAACATTAAAACTAATAATGTTATGTGTTTTATATTCAGTACAAATATTGTGTACACATTTGTCTATCTGCTTAGTATTGAAAATTTATAAGAAAAAAATAACTTTTATTTTTTTTTCTTATAAGAAGGCGTGTAAACGGCAGGAAAATGTCACTTCCGTAACAAAATAATGGCTGTATAATTGTATATGTATGACTTTGAATATTTTTAGGTAATTAATTTTACCTGTCAGTAGGTAACACGTCAGGAGCGAACTAACCTACGACCTTTTTCAGGGTAAGATTAAAATCTGACCGCGGGACTGCAAGGGGTATGTTTCAAAAGAATGGCTGAGAAGTCGTTCTTTCAACTTGAACTTCAATTGAACTCGAAGACCTGTTAACTAGCAAAAATATTCCAGCTAAGCGGAGGTCGTATTTTCGCTAGTCGACAGTTCTTCGAGTTAATTTGCTTTTAGGAAACAAATTTGAGTTGTAGAAAACAAATATTTATTCAGAAAGAATATAAAACTCAAGTATAATACGGTAAGGCGATTTAAGGAATAAAATAAATTAGTATAATTTCATATTATTATTTAATACATTGTTAACTATTGTTCTGAAATCAGTTAAATTTACCTATACGAATTTTTGTTTCGTTTTTATCATGTTTACCTACTGTGAAATGACCCAATTAAATGTTTTTTACCATTTTTTTCGCTATAAAAATCTGTCCTAACTTTTTTTCCATGGTAAAAGTGAAAAAACTACAGTATTCTTGTGGGACTTGGTACACATGAGTTAAAATTGTCACTGTAAAGCGAGAAAAAAATTACAATACTTTTATGGGATTTAATCGGTTGACGGTCATTTAGACTATGACCGTCAACGTGTTAAAAGTTGGCTTTAAAGATCATGACAATTCATAAAAAAATTTTATGATCCAAAAAATTTCAAAAAAATAAATAATGCACTTGTTCCAAAAATCGTTCTTTTTATCACTAGCAGTACTTAACTACTTATATTATATTACAACTCCCAGAAAAAACTTAAGGTAATAAAATTTTGAAAAAAATATGATTGGTTAAATAAGATGACAAGGATAAGAAAGCAGCTTGTACAGTGACAGTTCAATTTACTTATCTCTCTCACACAAAAATCTGTCAAACTAAGTCGGATTTACATAGCTAAAAAAAACTAGCATACGGTATTTTTAATGTGTCTCTCCATGGAGATACGGAGTCTTCACCTGATGGCAGATTTGTGGTAACTGATAACTCTTACTGATTATACCGTGTCACCCTGGAGTTAAATATCTACAAATTCAATTCATTTTAGAAAACTATTAAGAAATTATTCTATTTAATGGAAAACTAAAGTAGACATACATATAAGAAAACATTAAAAAGTTACTAGCATTATTTATAAGTAAAAATTAATAACAAACTTAGATAACATAAAAAAAACAACAAACACCACTCGAAAATTATAATTGAGAGGACAAATGCATGAAGAAGTTATGTGACATTTTTGTAATTTTACAGTACAACCATTTGAAAGTTTTTATTTACTTGTACTCCCTATGAAATAGCACATGTTTATTATTGAATTTGTTTGAAACTATTGGAAGTAATGAAACCAAATTTTTCTAGATGATATTTCAGGATAAAATATTTCTAAATTCTACAAAATCAAAAAAAGTAAACGAACAGTCAAAAATAAATATATTAAATTTTAAGAAAAGTTAAGTTTTGAAAAAATATTAATATCATGACGATCATAACCTTTAATGACACAACGTCCAGTGGTACATTATTTTGACGTTTATACACTTCATGTGGATTTATTGACGTCGTGCAACGTGATATGTGAGTTAGTAAAGTTTCAGTTGACGTCTTATGACGTCAGCGACCGTCAAGGTGTTACTTTAAATACATAATAATTTTAATTTTTAATATTTAACATTACATTTGACATATACATTTTTTTAAACATATACATTTGAAATCATAAAACAATTCGATAAAATTTAAATGGACAAAATCGTTAAAAGTGATGATATTAAAAATTGAAAATTAAACTTAATAAAATTAAAATTAATAAAAAAAATAATAATAAAACTAAGAAAACAGTGTTACACAAAATTTAGAAAAATGTTACAAAAGAATCAAAATTAATAACAATTAAAAATGAATCACGAGGTGCTCGAAACAAAATAAATATATAAACAAAATGGCTTTAGTCTAATGGAAACAAAGTAGTGACTGTGGCGCTGTAGTCAAGTTGGGTAACCATTTTAATCTTTTAAGCGGCTTGTTAAACTGGACGGTTGCTGTTTTACATGCCAGCATCAAAAGTGTTGTGCAAATTAAATTGGAATCTGTGTTACAAATAGAAGCTATATGGAGTTTACCCCATTTAAAATTTTGATATATGACAAGCACGATAGATAAAATGGCGGCACAATCGACAAATGTCATCAACATGAGTTAATTCGGGTAGCCGCTTAAGTGGCTAAAATTTTTGATCTTAACTCCCTGACGATTATAGGAATAATTCCGAAAAACTAATTGATATAAGTTAAAAAATCAAGAATACACTATTTTGACAACTAGTACACTTTATATGGAACTGTTGCCGCCGTTGACGCTGTTTACCGTTATGTATACATTAGTTTTTTTTATAATGTAAAGTGCAATTCTTTTTTTTTTTTATTTATAATATCCTGTGTATGTTTTAAGAACTGAATTATGTATTTTAATAATAAATGAAATTCTTAATTTAATTACGCATTATAATTTAAAAAGTTAAATGAATGTATATAATTTTTAAAACTATAGTTTTAAATTATAATTTAATATTTCTAAATCGTGTTTTGTATTACTATTTTCTATTTTTAATTGAAAAATAATATTTATGAATGTTGCTGCAAGAGGGCAGTTTCGTATTGAAAATAAATTTATTTCATTTTTTGCTATAGTGTAAATCCAACTTGTAAAATTTTATTACGTTTACTTTTTTCTTAGAGTTGTAATACTATACCTGTGTTACCTGTGATACCTGGACGACAAAACCTTACTTACGAGTATATTAACCACTTACAAAAATTCACTTGTAAGATATCATATCTTAATAATGCTCACTACCCCATAAAAGACATGTATAAAAGTATTTTTATCTATAAGAGAGGGGTCTTTTATAATTTATTCATAATATACATTGAATGGTCTTCCAAGAATATTTTACAAATATTTTTATGTTTTCGACCTTTTAAATAACACCACGTCGTTATCTACTCTTTGCGGATGAGGAGCGGGAAGGGGAGAGGTAGGCCGCGGCAATTTCAAGAAAATATTAAGTCCAGAGGAAGACGTAAAAGTTTCTTTTATGGACTAGTTTTTTTTTTTTTTGTTTAAATAAACATAGATTTATTAGTTTGGATCAAATTACATATATATCAAAAAATTTCAAAATTTTTTAAAATTAATGAAGTATTCTAGAAGTTATTGTTGTCTTGTACTTGTATGTGTATGGTTTGTTATTTGATAGGTCGTCGGTTCAAATCCAAGTGACGGAAAAACTCATGGTGTAGCTTCAATAAAACTTCTGTGGCTTACTTTTATAGGTCAGCCATTCTTTTTTGAAACATACCCTTTTCAGTTCGCTCCTGCATACTAGTTCGCTCCCACGGTCAGATTTTAATCTTATCTTGAAAGAGGGTCGTAAGTTAGTTCGCTCCCGACTTGTTCTCTACTGACAGGTAAAATTATTGTAATATTTTGTAATATTGGATAATATAAGTGTAAAATTTTTGAACAAGTGGAAATTTTGGCAAAAGAATAATTTTTTGCAAGAACAGAAACCATGTTCCTGGCATCCGACGTGTCTGGTTAACGAACTCGTCCAACGGTTTGGGACTTCCAATACTTTCACCAAATTTCGTAATCCTAGGACATTTCGTTCGAGAGTTATCGTGCTGATACATATATACATACATACATACATACATACATACATACATATATATATATATATATATGTATATATATATATATATATATATATATATATATATATATATATATATATATATATATATAAATTTTAGTGAATATTATTTTCGGTTTCTAGGGACCTCAAAACAAATTTCTGCCATAGTCCCGGGTTCAAGTCGCGTCATGACACCTACTGTAATAGCTGAATTTCCTGTACACAATATTTATACTGAATATAAAATACATAACATTGTTAGTTTTAATGCTAGAGATATGTTACGGACGCGACGAAAAGGTACTTTTTCGTCACGTCCGTAACACAAACTTTATTAGCTCTAACATTAAAACTAATAATGTTATGTGTTTTATATTCAGTACAAATATTGTGTACACATTTGTCTATCTTTTTTTTCATATGAGAAGGCGTGTAAAGTGCGAGAAAGTGTCACGTCCGTAACAAAGGAATGGCAGAGGTATATAAAAACTTATAGCTCGTTTACATCGAAACGGTAAGTGATAGGTAGCAACTAGAATGCATAAGTAGCACAGAAAATACAATGGCGTGCTGTTACGTTTTCAAAGTTTCCAAAATTTAGCGTGTGTAACGCATTACTAGAAAAAAAGGTTCTGTCGGATCAATTGTCATATTTCTAAAAGGAATTTCGTCAAGAAAAAATTATCGTGTTTGCAAACGTTTACGAATATTTGCAAACATTTTGGATAGTTGAAAAATTCGTCCCTTAAAAATTTCTGACACGCATGATCATAATATTCGGACCTCCTTTCAGGTCTACTTACTGCATTTGTAATGTTAAATAAAAATGCTTATTTTTGGATAGGAATGCTTGATTTATTTTATATCTCGGTGGTTTTCTGTTTTTTCCTTCTTTTTTGGACTTTCCCACAGAATTTTCGTATTTTATCTAAATTCCGGAAATATCTTTGAAAAAAAAAGTATTACCTACAAAATACATGTTGACAAATTTCATAATCAGAACATCAAATATTTTGACAATGATTAGACATTTTTATCTTCTTTTAAGAGTTCGTTAACTGCATTCAAATTTATGTTATTTATTTTATATTTTCATTATCTTATCTGGCTGTAAAGTTGGCTATGAAAGACAACGAAAACAAAGCCGCCTTCATTTGATTATTATTTAACTTAATAAAAATACAAATCAAGTCAAGTATCTCTAAATCAGAACTGACTTAAGTGAGTTTACAGTGGTGGAGAATTGAATATACTAAATTATCTTTCAGACTAATTAAAAATTCAAATATATTAATTACCTGTTAATTAATACTTGATTTGAAAATGATTGTCGAAAAAACAAAAATTAAAAAGTAAATTATATTTTTTTTATTTGGTTGGATAAAGAAAGAAACTGCTGAAAGTATCTTTTCCAGATTTTTTTTCTGGTATTAAGTTTCGTCAGCATTTTTATTACTAATCAATCATTCTCGTATAGCTTGTTCACACCAAAGCGATACCTAAATGTAGAATTGAAAAGTACTTTTTCAGATCAAAAAAATTATCAATATTTTGAGTTAAAATTTGGAGGAACTTTTTATTATTCAATGTACAAACATATTATACAGGGATGAGAAAAAAAATTTGATGAAAAACAAAAATCGATTTTTGGCCCATTTTCAAATTTTAAAAAGTTTTTGAGCGACCCTTAAGAAATTTTTTATCGAGCTAATTTTTGGTGAGCATTCTTAAATCGAGCTAAATTAACTTTTTTTCCTATGAGACAAAAAAAAAGAAAAATATGTGGTTTTTTTGCGCCACCATTTCTGTACGCAAAATAGCTGAAGAGCTGTTTGCCCACTGTACTTTTCCCACATACTTTTTTGCGGGCAGAAAGTAACTTTCCACACGCAAGTTGACAATAAAACAGGCAAAATTTAATCAAAACACGCAAAGTCGCCTCTTGATTTTTCATTTAATAAATATTTCATGATTATTTCTATAGAAACCACCAACAAAATAATTTAAACAAGATTTAATTCAGAAAAAAAAGACGAACACTTAAAAATATTATTTTAAAAAGTAATAAAAATGTCAAAAATAGTAATAATAATAGAAAAAAGTATGTGAAATTCGTAATAAAAAATAGTATCTGCAACTCGTGCGGGATTGTCGATTGCCCACTCGAGCGAATTAGCGCACTCACTACGTTCGTGCACTCAACTTCGCTTTCGTGGGCAATACACTATTTCAATTGACTAAAAATGTCTAATTTTACTTTGTAATTTTTTTTATAAAAGTTTCAAAGAATTACTTTATTCATGAATCTGATTAAAAATTTTGTCGATTTAGTACTCGGACTATTGTGTATGATTTGATATTTTCGATTAATGACTAATTTTATTTAAACAGCAACTGTTGTTGATTAATAGTATAAATAGTCGAATAATATAAATACTATTCAGTACCAGCAACCCTGCAGTTGATCTGTTTTGGACGTGAAATCAAAAATTTGAGTAAAATAGCTGCACCCAAATCAAACTGCAACTGTTTCCGTTGAATGTGACCCGAAAAAAAATTCACTCAAACTAGTATGTATTGAGAATTGGGCGGTAGAAATTAATGGGGTACATTTTTTTTTTTTTAATTTAAATCTCAGATATACAATTATATTAATCTTGAAT
Source organism: Brachynemurus nebulosus (assembly GCA_035578155.1). NCBI lineage: Eukaryota > Metazoa > Arthropoda > Insecta > Neuroptera > Myrmeleontidae > Brachynemurus > Brachynemurus nebulosus. Next base: position 2,772,322 of record JAPWDM010000026.1, read on the forward strand.
AATAAATTGATGCACCTGTTGCTTGAAGATTGAGTACGTTCGGAAGGACATCTGGTTACATTTTAATAAAACAATGAATGATTTAATGTTAATTCATAAATTCATGTACAGTGGGTGTTTAAAAGTCCGGGTCATATTAATTCATATTTATCTATATAGAAATATTTGCTAGTTAATTAATTTGATATTAGAGAAATATTTTTAAAAAGAAAAGAATCCATTTCAACCGGAAATTGCATATTTTTAATTATCTAAATATGATAAGGATATGAAATCTGAAACGGGGGTTTATCATATTATTTCTCGAAATATTGAATGTCGAAGTGATTTTTCAGATTTCATTGCAGTTGAGATAATGTACTTTCCCATCCATATAAACTGTATGGCGAAATGATAATTGTAAGAAGGGAAAAATATGGTAATGAGTCCAATTTGGTTTTTTTTTTTTCAAATGAAAACTGCGGCCGCAATCGTGTGCACCAATATCCGCCCTTTTTTACAGACACTTTTTTCAAAAAATTATAATAATTATAAAAATGAATAAAAAAAATATTTTTGTATTGTTAAATGGTGATATTAAACGTAAAAAAAATTCATCCCCATTTCCCCATCCTATCCATCCAAAAAAAATCCCGAAAATTGACTATTTTTCGGCCGATCACAGTGTAACGGTAACCTTAAAGTGCCTTAAAGCGAGGTAGTTATTGGTTTCGGACAAAAAAAAATAAATAACGTAAAAGCCGCTCATTAAACTGGCTTATAAAAATTAATAAATAAATTAAACACCCATTTTTTTTTTAATAAGCATGAACTAAGTTTTTTTTTAATCCAATGAATATGTTTTTAAACAAATACAACCCAACAATTTTTAATTATTAATGTTTTTCGTTCACAAAATGCAAGCACCCATATCGGAATTCATTTACATCAATAGTTCGGAATGCTTAAAAAACACACATGGAATATATATAACATAGAGTGACATCTAGTAATACATAGAACGTCAAAGTAGGAAACACAGAATGGTTTAAATATTCGATGAAATAAACGATCAAAATACTGTATTTTGTACAAATAAGGTTTCGCCATCTATGTATTTTGTAAAAAAAAAAAAAAAAAAAAAACAGTGGAATTTATTTTATTACAGTTCTAAAACTAATTTGTCAAAATGCCGACAATTTTTCATTATTAATAAAATTTTGCAATTTCAAATCAATATTTTTTTATTTACCAATTGATGATACGCTCCGAATTAAAAAAAAAAAATATTCAAAATTGTACAATTTTAAAGTAGTAAGTAAATATTGTAGACTCAAGAAGAAATTAAAACTATTTATAATATAAATTTTTAGTTATTTTACGTACATGAATTAAGGTACATACAAAGGTTATATCTGTACTGAATAGAAATACACACACACACATATATATATATATATATATATATATATATATATATATATATATATATATATATATATATATATAAAATAATATTTAAACCGAATATAAAGGTGATTTGGCTCTTATAATCCCTTAACTGAACTAATAAAAATTATTTGTATAATTTTATTGCGCTAACTTCGAAAATTAACCGAAAAATGTTAAAATTTATAATACATGTGTTTCTATTAATAAGCATTGATCAAAAGCAAAAGAGACACATTCCGCAAAAACTGTTTTATATTTATATATATATATATATATATATATATATATATATATATATGTGTGTGTATATATATATATATATATATGTATATATATATATATATATATATATATATATATATATAATCTTTAATTAAGTAATAAAACATTAAATGCGAGGTGAATTTAAATTGAAAAACAATTATTCTATTAATAATAATTTTTGTTACGGAGGTTTCTTTCAGAAATAACTTCAATCTTCATTGATATATAAATGTCAAAACTGTTCCAGTATTGAATCGCGTTCTGGTATGGGGGTTTTACGTTAAATATTTTAGTCAATTTGTCACGTTTTTATCTTTTGTCATTTTATCACAATATAATTATGGATTTATAAGTATCCGGACAGTTCGTGCAGACATTTGTATTGGTGTGTCTGATCCTTAAAATGTTGACTTACCCCAAACAGAAAGTCAACTTAAAACTATTTTTCACAAAGTAAACGTAATAATAAATGCATAGCCAACTTGTCTTCTCAATTTGGTAATTTTTTCTCAAGACACCTTTCACCATAGAGTACATAATATTATTTTATTATGTTATTATTTTGATTTAAATTTAAAATTATAATTTTTTAATTTACAAAACAAGCAAACGAGAAACATGTTACAAAAATATATTTTGACAACAGATTAAATTTTCAATCAATAAATAAACTTAAACAATAAAACAAAAAGATTGTCAATATTCAAAATTGTCATGTAACTTATTCGTCAAACGAGTGATGCCAAATCAGGACAGGCAGGGCACCTTGGTCAGGTGGTCGGTCGGCCACCAAAAAAAAAATTGTACATTCAATTGGAATGAATTTTCATGTTTGAATCGTCGTTTGATTTGAAAATATTTAAATTTATTATAATTTTAATATTAAATTACATTACTACAATTTAAATAAATAAATCTGATTCGATTAAATAAAGAAAGCAAGCGTGTATGATGGGGACCACACACAAAAAAATTTTTTTGGGAATTATTTTGTAGGTTTTTGTTTTTGATTAAATGTAAAAATGGGGAACAAACAAATTTTACGAAGCAGACGAAAGTTTATCAAAGCATAGATTAATTCATTATAAGAAAATACATATATTATGATTTTTTTTGCTGTTCGGGAACTAAAATGCATACGTTAGTCCCCCATAATGGGGACTAAAGTGTCGCTTTTAGTCCCAATTGGCGAAAAATACTTTTGCTACCGCTTTTAAACCAGTCAGCAAGCAGAATTTATAAAGCGTCACCAATCAGTAAGCCAAATTTAACATAAACAGCGTTGCTAGATATTATGTAAGTTAAGTGTAATTTAATGTAATTTTCATGCGTATTCGTCCAAATTAAATTTCGCACGTTTCCGCATCCAATGGACGACCAGCCTTATATGTATAGCAAAAAAATTATTTTCACAACCAACTTAAAAAAATAGCTTTTTTTCCATTTAAATATTACATACCCTTCCTTTAGGTAAAAATATGAATTTTTAAAGAAATAAGTATCAATACTAAAAAGACTGACTCCCCTCCATTTCTATAATGTAGCACAAAGCCCTATTACCTATAGTTTTTATTGTGTCTTCAACTTATCATATAAAAACCTTTTAATTAATTCTCATTTCTAGAACTCTTACCCCATTTTTATTATTTTAACATTGTTTTTATGATTATTTTATTGTTATTATTATTATTATTATTATTAGTAGTAATAGTAGTAGAGTAATTAGCATTATTATTATACAGAGGTGCTTGCCTAGGTATACCAACCAGTGGATGTCAAAATAGAAAATTATACAAAAACACAACAATTTGTTGTAATCAAAAAATTACAATCTTGTTATGTGCCGTATTTTTTTCCCAGGGTAATTATTATACATACATACAATACATTCACTCATTCAAAACCTGCATTAGTACGTATGTACAGTACATAACAAAAGTATTGTACAGTCGAATCGCGTTACAAGTTCGCTTCGGAGCTGTAGGACGATATAATTCAAAGAATTCCTGTAACCCCCACTTGTGCTTAGTAGTCGACTGCCGTACGTAACTTGCACTTCCCCTACTTTTCAAGCGTGTGAGTGCCCGGAAGTTTAGTACAGTATTACCATTCATTAGAGGCGGCACAAAATCTACCTATTTTTATATATTATATTTTCTAAATGCGTTCTATGGTTTGTGTGACAGGTGTTTAAACAATATTGTCCACACATATTTTCTTTACAAAAATTTTTAAAATTTTTTGTAGAAATTGTAAATAATATTGTTAATCAAACAAAGTTTGTAATATCCGCGCGATGAACGAACAAAACTTGCTTTGGTCAACTACACATGTATTATGTAAACATGGACCTATAAAAAGAAATTCTTACAATTGATTAATGAGTTGCACTAATCGTACGCTTGCTAGTTTATTAAGCATCAACACCAATGTTCCGGTCTCATAACGAGAGACTGAAATGAATTTTTTTTCGGTCATCGGCGGACTTATAACGCGATTCGACTGTAGTAAGTACGACTTTTCAACTTTACACCTTGCTCAAATATTACCTATGATGTACGTAATAATACCGATGTATGTATGCCGACTAATGGACTTAGTAGTGGTTCTCTTTTCCCTTCGTGTGATTGCATAATCAAGAGTGAGACGGGTGTAGTTTATTTATATTGTTGTCTCGGTCACGCATTCATTGTTTATTAGTTTGTATACGTTCATGTACTACATATGATATTATAATGATTAATGCCTAAAATTAACATGTAATTATGCAGCAATGAAGGTTGTCCAAAATTTGTAAAAAAAAATAGTTTTTGATAGGTTTAAGGGGATTCGCTAAAAAAAAAAAATCGATTTTTTTTCTTCATAATTATGTTTCTTATGGTGTTAGAAATATTCTCTTAAAATTTTATTTAAAAAAAAATTAAAAATTAAAAAGTTATGGGCATTTTAGTGCACGCATTTTTATGTCATCGAAGATGACATATTAATATCGTTTTGTGACTGAATAATTATTGAGTTGTACATCCATATTGAATAAACGCAAGAGGGCTGTAGAGCTCTGAACAACTATAGAGTTAACAAAAAATCATAAATTAACATTTCACTGAGATGACATTACTTAGTGCGTGTCAAAAACACGCATTTGACGAATTTACTATAATTCAATTTAAATGAAAAAACAACTTTTTCCTCCTAAGTACGTTTTTCGACATGGTTCCTTATGTATCTCAAAAAGTATTTGAGATATCGACATAAATCAAAGTGCATATTAGTCCTTGATACCGTCATTTTGGCAGGAACCAGGATCTTTTGGTTCCGTAATATACATATTTTCAAAATGGCGGCTGTTTATAGTCCGAGAAGGAGCGGTGATTTTTGAAAATTTATTTTCAAAAATGCGACTTCTCGTTGGCTTTTTCTATTTTTTTTTTTTAAAATCCTAATTAGTGCCATAATTGTATATATGTATATTTTCAGAAAATTCGTGATTTTTTTTTTATTTTGGTTCACTGGGAATTTCAGAACGCGAGAAACCGTCAAGGTGGAAAAATCTCGCAGTGTCGACGCCAAAGCCATTTTTACTTAACTCATTTTTGAAACTTTTTAAAAACTCCAGAACTCTGGAATTATTGGACCGAATTCACTGAAATTTTCAGCGATTATGTGGATCGGTCCCAGTAATTCATTAAACGCCAATATTTGATCGCTCATAGGATTTCGTCCAATAAATTTTGTATATTAGTACGGATAATCGAATTGTATTTTGGACAATCGCTGTTGCAAAAAAAAATATATGTAATTGATAGTTAAAAAAGAATGGACATCAATAAATACAATAATTACGTATGATTCCCTCTCTATTTATCACTATTAAAATCCCCTCATTTTTTTTTTTTTTTTAAATTCAATGAAATGTTAAAAATTTGTACATACATATTTAACCAACGAGTGAAACAGAGAGATCCGTTTTAATTACAAATTACATAATAGTTGAATAGAGATAGTCAATTACCCACCACATACATACACCACAAATCCAATTTTACGTAGTGGTCGGTGCAAATTTAAGGGGAAGTACGTAAAATCGGAAGATCAGGGGCGTCGGTAAACTTTTGTTTTGGGGGGTTGGTAAATATTATTTATCTGAATTTATTTAAAACAATATTATCTTAAGAGACAATTTACACTTAAAATTCGGTTGTGTAGACAAAGGAAATCGAATGTTATACTAATGAATATGAGTGACAACTTTTAGAAAACTTCAAAAATCAACTTCACTATCGCATTCATCAGCGTAAAAGACGCCAAATAGCGGAAGCTGACAAAAATTCTAGAATATTCTACTCGTGAATTGGCAAAGATACCAAAAAACAAACTTCACTATTGAATTGCGCACTAAAAATTAGAATAAGCAGCGCATTTTTACAAAAATTCTAGAATGTTCTATTCGTCAACTAACAAAGATATCGAAAAATCGATTGCACCATTTAATTGCTCATCGAATAAAAGACGGAATAGCACATTTTCATAAATGTTCTAGAATATTCTATTCGTCAGATAGCAAAAATTGTTTGTCAAAATCGGACATTTGGTTTACATTGGTTTAATTTCGGTTGGACAATTAAGTGGTGCAGTAGATTTTCCAATATCTTTGTTAGTTGACAAATAGAATATTCTAGAACATTTCTCAAAATATGTTATTTGGTCTCTTTTTTGGTACTCAATTTAATGGCGACGTTTGTTTTTGAATATCTTTGCTAGCTGACGAATAGAATATTCCAGAACATTTGTCAAAATGTGTAATTTGATCTCTTTTTCAATGGACAATTAAATGGTACAATTGATTTTTTAATATCTTTGCTAGTTGACAAATAGAAGATTCTAGAATTTTTGTCAAACTACACTGTTTAATCTCCTTTTTAATGACCAATTCAGCGGTGAAGTCTGTTTTTTGATATCTCTGCTAGTTGACGATTAGAATATTCTAGAATTTTACGTTACTCATTTTGCATTTGCATTTTGCATATTACGTATACAGAATAGGTGCATGTATATCTGCAGTGAAGTTTTAAAATTTTTAAAGGCTACGAGACCCTCATACAATATTACCTACGGCCCTGACTCTGACTTGGTACATAAATTTTCACCAACACAGACAAACAACAACATATCTGTGAGAGGGGAACCCCACTAAATCGCTGACGTCACTACGTAAAATCGGAGTACGTACTATTGGATGGCCACTGTATTTAGTGACTTAAGTATGTTTCGTTCCTTGTTGCGCACCGTGCGTTAAACGCGCGTAAGCGTGTGAATTGTACGCACATGTGTAATATTGCGGTGGGTTTTATAGTGCATACAATGTTCGAAGGGAGAGTGTACATAGTGACTAAAGTATACAATAATAAAATACATGTGTACTCCGCTGTGTAAAGTGTGTAGTTGGTTACTATTATTTTATTTATCAAATGCGTGGGAAATGTTTCTCTATTCAGTTCACTCCAAGTTTTATGGTGTGTGCTTCGTCGTCATCATCACCATAGCTAGCTAGCATAGAGTACTAGCGGTATAGTAAAGTACATGTACATTCAAAAAATTGATGTTTTCTATCGAATTTTGTCGCAAGGAAATACAAAAATACTGAGGAGTCATTTTTACAATAGAGTCATTCGATTATCTACATATATTGTAAGACAAAATTTGTTTTTCAATTCAAAAATGTTTCTTTGGAAATTGGTCTAAAGAAGTCGGCCAAGACTTCATTGGGTAGAATCCGAGTTTCGTACCAATATCACTTGATGTCGAGCCGAGGAGCAGTTAGTCTATTAATCGACTAAAATTAGTTTTCAAACAAAATTAGTCATTAGTCGAAAATATCAAGCACAGAATTGTCGACTAATCGACTAAATTTTTAGTCGTATTCACGAATAAAGTAATCTCCGTAACTCGTTTACAAATGATGTTTTCTTTTAAGAACTTAATTATGGACTTATATATATATATATTTTTTTTTTAAAGGAAAAGAAAGATAACGATCATAATGTGTTTATCACATAAAAGTGACAAATTATACCTATATATAATTTTTTAGTTTTCATTTTTTGGAGTTCACAAAATAATACATAAATATTATTAAATTAGTAGTCGTTTTTAGTCATTTTTAAAAAAAATCATTTTAGTCATTTGGTCGCGATTAAAATAGTCGACTAAACCACTTAATCGATTAATCATCCGATATCACTACTGCTCACTGCTCAATAGACCAAATCAAACTTTTTTTATTTATGTATGTATATTTTTATCTTATCCAAATTTGCTTGTAATACCTGAAAAATGCTTGAATCGTTTCATATTGTATTGAAATATTAGCAAAAATGTACATTGTCTATTACTGCTTCTTATTTCAAGAACTAGAACTGTTCTTTTTGTGACCCCGAATATAGTTTGAGAATCCAGGTCTGACAGTCGAGGATTCTTAAGCATCCATGTCCACAAAAATAAAATTATGGGCCGAGTATGAGTAAGTAACTTTTTCAAGCGAAAAAAAAAATGAATAAAAAGTATCTCTTAACTAATATTTCTTTATTTTCAAAAAAATAATTTCTATTCGTCAATTTTTAAAGACATCATAGTAAAAATTAAGCATACACCTTGTAATTCTTGTACAAAAATTTTTGAATCCAAGTGTACCGTTATGAATAAATTTTCGACGTAAGTTTCCCCTAAAAATATAGAATCCACTCCTCGCTTCAGTGACGATACATTTATTTTATTTTTGTTATATAATTTATACCCTTTATTTTTTTTTTCAAAAATATAAATATATAATTTTAAATGGGTTCCACTTAATTTAAAACCATTATTTAAAGTTAAAATTAAAGGGGGTTGAACAATTCATTCATATATGTTTGATCAAAAATCGACGATAATCGATTAATATTCGACTTAATCGAGCAAAACATTCAATTATTTTCGATTTGTCGAAAAATTTTCCAAAGAATTGTGAATCTTTTAATTTATGAATTTATGATTCAAAAAAATTAATGATTACAAAAAAGTAATTTGTTTTGAATAGAAATCAATCTTTTTTTTTTCAAACGTGAGAAAAGAAAATGGAAGATTCGTCCCGTCTCTTTTCTTTCACACAGCCAACCAGATAATCAACTAATAGAGGTATTTTTATTAATAAGGTTCTTTAAAATCTAAATAGTGCTATTATGAACAAAATATTTTAATAAATTAATTTACTCAAAAAAAAAATTCCATTTTCAATTTTATTCAACAAATGATAAATGAATTGGACATTTTTTTCTTCAGTGTTGGTACTAGTAACGGACCTGCGTAATTTTTATTGTACATATTGTCGCAAATCATTTATCTAAATTTTTATTAAATATTTGTGGCGCCAGACGGAAAAAAAATTCTTTGGCTAAATGTAGACGTCAATGTGTTTCATTGGAAGTGTTAGACATAATCACTGTTGTCTGGTTTATTTGACTTGATTGTAAACATTTTTAGGATTCGGTAGTTCTGACATAACAAAATGCTTATGAATCTTAGGCAATTTCGGATCAATGTTTTTCAAAAAATAATAGTTTTTTTTTTTTTTAAATTTATATAGAAAGTAAAAAGTTTAGATGATTATATTAGTACCTATCATATTACGGCTAATTTTAATATTAAATAAAAGCAAGAAATATTTTATCCCTAAAACTGTAAAAAATTCTAGCTACTGAATTACGAAATCCTGATTTAATGTGTGTCTAACACACACTTGTTGCATTTCAATGAAATTCGTATAGGAGACCATTTAGAAATTAAACTGTACCTACAATTTCTAAAAATTTCATCAAGAACGATTAAATAGATTGGAAGTAGTGATGAGCAAATGCAAGACCAAGACCAAGACTTGGCAGTCTTGGTCTTGGTCTTGCTCTTGCATTAAGAATCTTGGTCTTGGTCTTGCTAGAGCAGTTTGAGTCTTGGTCTTGGTCTTGGTCTTGCAAAATGCAGCCTTGGTATTGGTCTTGGTCTTGGTCTTGCAAAATGCAGTCTTGGTATTGGTCTTGGTCTTGGTATTGCTAAAAATCTTGCACTTTCTTGCATTTTTTTCCTTCTAAAATCAGAATTTTCTCTCTTTACGGTATTAATTATACTTTTAAACTATTTAAATAATTTAGTAAGAGTCTTGCTTTTTTCTTGCTATAGTCTTGGTCTTGCTTACTTGAGTCTTGGTATTGGTCTTGCAGCCATACTTATAGTCTTGGTCTTGGTCTTGCAAAATGCAGTCTTGGTCTTGGTCTTGGTCTTGCAAAAAATGCAAGACCAAGACAAGACTACAAGACCAAGACTAATTTTGCTCATCACTAATTGGAAGTTATGCCACTAGGTGTGATCTTGGGACACAGATGGATAGATAGACACGAAACTAAAATTGTTTAGGAAATTTAAAAAAATGCCCGTGAAAATTTTCATGTCGGGAGGAAAAAACATTCATATTTTTAGTGCTCAGTGCTTTTTGCTATTTTAGTAGTAATCTCGGAAACAAAACTACTTCGAAAATCTATAATTCGCTTCCAGAGTCACCATTCGATTATTTTATTTACGGTTGTTAAGGCCTAGAAAAATTTTCATGAACATGGTGACGTCACCATATTAAAAAATTTCGTTTTTTTCAGTTAGAAAGCTTTATGGAAGTGATCTGAATCAATTTGGGCGATTGGTTGAATTAAGGTAATTTGGGTATGAATTTTTTATTTTTGCCATCAGAGTGACGAAATTCGTTTTAGAAATATGGCCAGATTCGACAGAAATTTTTTTTCTAGTGATTCTATATGCTTAATTGTTGGTAAAAATGATCAAAGCGACTTCGAAATTCGTTTCTAGGTTCACCATTCTATTAATTTACGAATTTTTTACGTATTTATTATGCAATTTTTAGTAAATATAATCAATATAAGTGTAAGGACAGACTTAGAAATAGTTTAGAAATTATATTGCATACTTGACACAAGAGCTACAATGTGACAAACTGACCAAAACACGTATTACATTTTCTTTGTCGAAATTCAAAATCCACTTGACTTTAATTGTGTTCAGAAATTATTACCTACTTGAATGTTGTTTGGGTATAAGTCAAGTAGTGCAATATAGGGTAACTTCAAAAATATAAACTTTACCGCATCGATGCAGCATCATGACTTTTTTGATGCGTCTAATACTACATGATGCGCTGCTGATGCTCTCTTGATATTTGATGCACATTAGATGTTTTTGAATGGGATATTGGCATCATTTAGCCTCTGATTTGGCTACAGATAAACTATAGATAATATAGCAATACAGTCCTTGTATAGGTATATTATCTTTGAATTTCAACTTGAACTTACTTGAAATTGAAAATATTGAAATGATTTGAATAAAAAATATTACATACCTATTTTGAGTACAAGATGTATTCAAATAGTTTAAACAATTTTAATCAAAGGTAAATCTTTTTCAACAATTTGTTTTTCGGAATTATTCCTGTTGGTGTTAATACCTACATAATATGGCAAGTAGTTATAATTCTACATTATACACATGACATGCATCTTGGACACGCATCACCAAATTTCTTGATGCATTGTTTTGACGCATCAAATGCAAAAATGAACTTTTGATTTTTCGTTGTGATGCGACTGATGCGTTTTTGAAATTTTGACTCTGCCTCATGCAAGCAGTGATGCATTTTTGAAGTTAGCCATAATTATACGACATCTACTTAACCCGCAAGATGACCACTTTGGTGTGGCCGGTCCTTAGACGCAATTGATTTGCTTAATTGTGTTTTTTTTTGTAATTTCCACCAAAGAAACCGCTGCGTAGTATATGTATAAAAAAACAAATATATTCCTCATTAATAATTGAAACAATTAAAAAATTAACGTCAGATGTCACTTGAATCGTGCGTCTACCGTTACATTTTGATATATGAATCAAGTTCTTGTAATATATTGATTTAGATTTAATACGTATTGCTTTGCTTCGACAAGTAATGCTTCTTATAGCAAGTAAATAGTAGGTACATGTAAGACAAAAGATACAAATTTAAGATAAAACTTACTCATTACACAAAAAACCAGTAACTGCTCTCTACGACTTCCAGTGAGTAGTGAGTAGTGAGTGGTAGTCCATTACTTCACTAGTTAGTGTGTTTGATTTCACAGATGTTAAATGCTACGCTTTTACAAGAATTTTAACACATTATTGAAATAACAGAAAAAAAAATAGAAACAAGTTTATATCTAGACGTTTTTCCTCATATAAGAATGATACAAGTTTTAGTACTAAGACAATATTGATATCGCTTATGGCTGTGTTGTATATTATGTAGTTGAACAATGAAAATAGTTGACATGATTGTGTAATGTATCTGATGTATGATTTATGATTTGGACGATTGTAATTTGATAGCATTTATATGTATTTTATACTTCATATAATAATATGTATATACATATTCTGTATTTTATTATACACCTTAGAGCTGCAACAAATAATTTTTATTTGTTGTAAATAGTAAAAATGATATTATATTCCAATGATTCACTGTTAAGGACGTTCGTGCGTCAAACCTAATAGTAGATAAAAATTTTAATTTTAAAGAATTGACAAGTTCAATTACATAGTTATCTTCTCTCAAAGATTTTAAGGCCTTCATAGATCATTTCTTAAAGTAATTGACGATTAAAAATCAAATTTTTAATACAGAGCTATTAAGAAAAAATATTTTAAATAGCATTTTTTCATTTTAAAAGTTGTAGTAAGTATATTACAAGAGTAGGTAGATACCATAATAAAAAAAAGTTTAAAAATATTCTTTAAAATATGTAATTTATATAATTGCACAAAAAACATCGTGTTGACGAACGTTAAAATGAAATATTAATTATTGAAATTAATATTCGGGTAGATTTTGATGTGTACACGACATACAAGGTCAAATCAGACTACTAAATTTCAATCAACAACTGTGTATGCATTGATGTCAGAGATCAGTATATGTATATGTAGGTGGTACGTATAGCAATCACCTATATACACGACACGATATGACACATGAACAAGTACAAGCTCTGTACGCATAACATACAGGTATAGTGTTTTGTGGTAGCTACATAACATTATTCTGTAGTGTTTTGTGGACGCGCTCGAACGTCTTTAACTGTACGGGTGTTGTTATATATTACGCAAGTCCTTCATAATAGGAAGCAAAGATACTTCTGTTCCCGCTTTTAAACGAATCAGCAAGCAAAATTGGTGGAACGTCATCTATTAGTAAGCGAAATTTAACTTAAAACGAATTTAACTTAAGAATTACTTACATATTTAAAATAATAAACAAATTCAAACTTGTAGATAACGGCAAACAGTTATACATATTCGATTGTGAGTGAATGAATTAATAGTATATTGTGCAGTAAGGGCGCGTGATATTGTCGATTGTCCACGAGAGCGAAGTTGAACGCACGATCGTAGTGAGTGCGCTAATTCGCTCGAGTGGGCAATCGACAATCCCGCACGAGTTGCACATATTATTTTTTGTATTACGAATTTCACATACTTTTTTCTATTATTTATTACTTTTTAAAATAATATTTTTGAGTGTTTGTCTTTTTCTTCTGAATTAAATATTGTTTAAATTACTTTGTTGGTGGTTTCTAGAGAGATAATTATGAAATATTTATTAAATTAAAAAATCAAGAAGCGGCTTTGCGTGTTTTATTGTCAATTTGCGTGCGGAAAGTTTACTTTTCGTACGCAAAAGTGGGCAAACAGCTATTTTGCGTACAGAAATGTGTGCGCCAAGTTAGTATTTCTCCCGCATGAGTAATAAAAAATAATTTTTCTTAAAATCTTTTTCTTCGATATGAGTATACTACATAAACACATATAAGTCAATTAGGTACATTATAATTTTTAAAATATGAACTTTGTACAATTTGAAAAATGCAAAAGTTCATCTTGTAAAAATATGTAGGTAACGTATTTTTACGTTTTTCAAAATGTAAAGTTCATATTTTAAAAGTTTAATCGAAAAAAAAGATTTAAAGAAAAATTATTTTAATTCAATAATTTTGCGACAAGTAATATTTCGTGGCTTAATTCTGTAAACATAGTTAATAAATTAATTGTTATTTAAAAAAAAAAATTGAATAATCATTTGTACCGAGAATCGATCCTGGTACCTCACTATCCGCACTTCGGCGCTCTACCGCTGAGCTGTGACCATTTTGATGAAACGTTCTAAATATGTAACTTGATTATATCTTACCTATATTTTTGTTCAAATTTTAAATAAAAATATTTCCTGTGTTTTTGAGCGGTGGACCCTAAATTTCGTGAATATAGATTTTTTGCCGAAGATATTTTGGCCAGGATTTCGTGTGTGTTTTTTCGTCAACAAGTTCGTCACTCCATTTCGCACTGTACATATTCTATTGCCGTTAACATCAATTATGGTATTTATATGCCACAATAAATAATTACCTTTCCCGGTCCAACGACATACTATGGCCGTTAGATAACAAAGATAATCATATACGGATCATATATTTTGATCTTTTACTACTCTCGCAACGATCCTATTCTGTAGCTTGTGTGGGACGTATAAATATGGACATAATATGTATATATTACGTACGTGGGTCCGTGGGTCTCTCAGTACAGTTTGTTGATAATCGTCATAATATTTATAATATCAGTAAATATTTTTTTGTTTTTAGAGAAAGATGGAGATAAGTTACAAGTCATGCAATGCCATATTGGACGTGTTGGCCGGGGTAATATTGAGTTATGGATCAAACGGAATCAGTAAAGTTGATATTACACTAGCGCGACTTTGAAACGATGCACAGTGGTCCAATTTCCAAAATACCCCTGTCGCAACATCCTGCATAACATAGAGAATGCCCGTTTATAAAAATTAGTTTCTCTCGGAAACTAGTTGACATTAGTGATGTCGGATGATTAATCGATTAATCGGTTTAGTCGACTATTTTACCCTCGACTAAATGACTAAAATGACTAATATTTTTTAATTAACTAAAAGCGACTAATTTAACAGTTTCTCTGCATTATTTATTAGACTCGAAAAAATGAAAACTAAGAATTATCTGTTTGTATGATTTTTTACTTTTATGTGAATAATACATTGTAATTGTATATTATGTAATTTTTTTTTTCGAAAATAAAAGTCAATAATTAAATTCAAAACTTTGTTTTGGAAAGAGTTACAAAGGTTATCCTATTCATGAATTCGAATAAAAATTTAGTCGATTAATCGACTATTCTATGCTCGATATTTTCGACTAATGACTAATTTTGTCGGAAAAACAACTTTAGTCGATTAATCGACTAACTGCATCTCGATTCGACATCACTAGTTGACATAGAAGAATAGTTTAAAGACCTTTTTTATGTAATTTATTCTCCTCTTTTAAATGGTGTAAAAAAATCTCGCAAAAATTTTTGAATAAGTGGAAATTTTGGCAAAAAACTAATTTTTGCAAGAACAAAAGTACCATGTTCCTGGCATCCGACATGTCTGGCTAACGAACTTGTCCAACGGTTTGAGACTTCGAATGTTTTCACCAAATTCCGTAAATATTGGATACTTCGTTCGAGAGTTATTGCGCGATATCTCCATTAACCGGACACTAGTATGTCTAGTGCATATGTATACCTATATAGGTTAGGTATAATTGTTCATGTTTTAACTTGTCAACAATGAACGATGCATTTGTAAACGTTATAAGTATCCATATTCGTTCCTAAATTGAT
This sequence comes from Brachynemurus nebulosus, assembly GCA_035578155.1. Classification (NCBI taxonomy): domain Eukaryota; kingdom Metazoa; phylum Arthropoda; class Insecta; order Neuroptera; family Myrmeleontidae; genus Brachynemurus; species Brachynemurus nebulosus. Next base: position 2,787,841 of record JAPWDM010000026.1, read on the forward strand.
TTGAATTAATAAAATTAGTTTCTGTCCCTGTTAAGCGAACACACCTCTGTTAGCCGGACAAATTTTTGCATGACATTGCTGTTCGGTTAACAGAGGTTCTACTGTAATATGTTTTTTTATAAATTTGTATGGTGTAATACCGGCTTTAAATATGAAACATTACACAGTATTTTACTTCTTTTTTTTCTGGTCTTAATGCCTCAAGACTCGTGCTATAATTTGTAATAAACGTTTCAGTCCGCAGTAATTTTTTTTCATTTTTAATTTAAATAATTTTTGGTTTTGTTTCTTTGGTCTGTAATAATTTCAACTTTCCATAATATGTGTATCGAGTGAATGCACGAATTTTGAATACCCATTGGGTGTTTTTTGAAATGAACGATTCGGAACGATTTGGACGATTTATAATTTTTGTAATTTAAAAAAAAAAAGTCTTAATTTATTCTGGTATTTCAAGTGTTTTTTTTTTTTGGTTATTATTTCCTACTATTTTTAATGGAATATTCTGAAAAGAATAACAAAATTGGAATGATTTGGGTGTAAATTTTTACTTTTGTCATTCTAAATTAATCATTTTAGTCATTTAGTTGAGGGTAAAATAGTCGATTAAAAAATAACTGAATCTAAGCAAAATTAGTCGACTAAACCGATTAATCGATTAATCGTCCGGCATCACTAATTAATAATAGTGATTAGTGATGTCGAACTGAAGAGAAATTGGTTGATTAATCGACTAAAGTTGTTTTTTAGACGACGTTAGTCTTTAGTCGAAAATATCGAGCAAGTAATAGTCGACTAATCGACTAAATTTTTAGTCGAATTCATGAATAGGGTAACCTATGTAATTCTTTAAAAAAAAAAAAATGTTTTGAATTTGAATAAATTATTAATTCTAAATATTTTATTATTATTATTATTATTTTTTCTTTTTTTAAGAAAAAGAAAGATGGAAAATGAAAAATCGTACCAATGGATAATTTTTTAGTTTTTGATTTTACGAATTTTATATAAATAATAAAGGAAACAAATTAAATTAGTCGTTTTTAGTTATTAAAAAAAAATTAATCATTTTAGTCATTCAGTCGAGGGTAAAATACTCGATTGAAAACTGACTAAATTTAAACAAAATTAGTCAACTAAACCGATTAATGGATTAATCATCCGACATCACTAATAGTGATGTCGGATGATTAATCGATTAGTCTGTTTAGTCGACTAATTTTGTTTACATTAAGTCGTTTTTTAATCGACTATTTTACATTCGATTAAATGATTAAAATGATTAATTTTTTTTAAATGGCTAAAAAAATGACTAATTTAACAATTTTTCTGTATTATTTATTTGACTTCAAAAAATGGAAACTAAAAAATTATCTATCTGTATGATTTTTCACTTTTATGTGATTAATATATTGTGATATTTCATATCTTTTTTTTTTCTTAAGAGAAAAATATTAAAAGTTCATAATTAAACACAAAAGAAAACTTCGTTTTTGATAGAGTTACATAGGTTATCTTACCATGAATTCGACTAACGATTTAGTCGATTAGTCGATTACTCTATGTTCGATATTTTCGACTAATGACTAATTTTATCTGAAAAACAATTTTAGTCGATTAATCGATTAATTGCTTCTCGGCCCGACATCACTGCTAGTCAATAACAGACCACTCAATAATTCGAGAATGATTTTCAATTTTCAAAAAATAAATTATGTATTTATTTAAATCAGAACATCGTTGTTATACAAAATTTCATCGTCATGAAGTCGTCATCATTGTCAAGACCGTGGCACACAGCGCACCGTGATTTGCGTTCATTGCGATCATGACGACTTTATAAACGCAAAATCATTTTTTTAATTTGGTATTTTTTTTAAAAAACATGACGCTAGAACATTAGAGTATCAAAATATCTGAAGAGTTTGAATAAATCTCGTAAATGTCAGTGTCTACTCTACAATAAATATTCTATGGGTATTCTATGGCGTAAAAAAAACAACATAATTCTCATCTTGTAAATAATAAGATTGTTGTTTGTTTTGTGTTGTTTGTATGTAAAAATTTTTGAAACACTATTGTTCGACCAAATTGTTTTTTTCTTTCGAAACACGTGTTAATTAAAATATACAAAATGATTGTAAAATAAAAAGAAACATGGCAGTTTTTCCATTTTAAATTCTAACGCTAGAGACAACCGTAGTTCCATCGTAGTCATTTCAATGTTGTAAAACAATTTTTTTAAAAATTAATTCATTATTAAAATAAACATTTAACAATATAAAAATTCATCAAGTTCTCGGTGGATACGCATTAAGTAAGGGTTCCTCAGTAACTAGAATTTTCCATAGCTTTTTAGATAAAATAGATTTAAGTACACTTTTTATAGTTTGGCTAACTTCAAAAATGCATCACTGTTTGCATGAGGCAGAGTCAAAAGTTCAAAAACGCATCAGACGCATCACAACGAAAAATCAAAAGTTCATTTTTGCATTTGATGCGTCAAAACAATGCATCAAGAAAGGTGATGCGTGTCCAAGATGCATGTCATGTGTATAATGTAGAATTATAACTACTTGCCATATTATGTAGGTATTAACACCAACAGGAATAATTCCGAAAAACTAATTGTTGAAAAAGATGAATGTATTTACCTTTCACTAAAATTGTTTAAACTATTTGAATACATCTTGCACTCAAAATAGGTATGTAATATTTTTTATTTAAATAATTTCAAAATTTTCAATTTCAAGTAAGTTCAAGATGAAATTCAAAGATAATATACCTATACAAGGACTGTATTGCTATATTATCTATAGTCTATCATGCTACATTATCTGTCTTATCTATAGCCAAATTAGAGGCTAAATGATGCCAATATCCCGTTCAAAAACATCTAATGTGCATCATATTTAAAGAGAGCATCAGCAGCGCATCATGTAGTATTAGACGCATCAGAAAAGTCATGATGCTGCATCGATGCGGTAAAGTGTACATTTTTGAAGTTACCCTTTATCATAAAAATATATAAATATTTAACAATGTTATTTATGTTAATAAAATTATCCTGAGGTACATAGATATATGTATGTGTACTTTGGGCTAGTCAGTGTCTATACTTTTTTCAAAAATTTTTTGGACCTACGGTTAAAAAGTTACAAGCAATGGGTTGTAAGAAATTATAAGGGTTTCGAGATATATATTTTTCTGCGGACCCCTAAAAACCAAACCGATAAATAAACTTAAAACATGAAATATGGTTCGTCAAAAATTGCACTTACTTGAGGTTCCGAAAACATTAATAAACCCAAAATGACTTGAAAAAATATCCAAATTGAAATTAAAAACCATTTCTTTACCTTTCAAAAAATCAAAAAACCATAATTTTTCATCAATGTTGATGTCTTGCGGTTAACAATCTTACTATACAGAAGACAATACCATAACATGTTTTTTATGTGTATACTTATTGTTAGATATGTGGAGTTTATTTTCAAAAAGCAATTTCTGAGAAAAAAACTGATTTTGAGATTAATATAGAATTGTAAACTTTATTTAGAAAGCCATTATTCTAAACGGAAATCTTTTTCCAAAACTGACTACAATATACCTAAAAAGGGCATCAAATTTTATTTTCAAAAAGAAATATCTGAATAAAAATTTGTTTTCAAAACGCAACTTCTGAAATTTTATTTTCTTGATTTAAATAATGACCATTATTTTGAAATTTTTAACGTGCATAAAGGTACATTAGTAAAGAAAAAATACACCTGGAACAGAAAACCCAACAGATAATATTAGGTTCTAAACCTTTTAACTCATTTTTTGTTGCACAATAGCATCATGGATAATATGAGTAGCGTGTTACTATTATTAGTGCTTGAAAAAAATGCCGGAAGTAAAAAGAAGAAAATGCTACAAACCGAAGGGAAAGAGAAAAATTGATAAGTCGAAATTACTTGATGCTATTCCATATTTTTACAAAATAAAGCAAATATTTTACTTAGCAAAAAAATTACGTTTATTTTTTATGTGTGACAATTGTTTCAAGCTTAAAGCCCATTTTCAAACAAAGTAAGATGACTTTATTTATATGAAGGTAGAAAAAATTTTTAAAATTTAATTTTTACAAACAATTTTTAGAAAGCCATAACAAAAAAAAAAAAGAAAAAAATAAATACGAAAATCAAGTTGAAGATGAAAATAAATTAAAATAAAAAAAATGTTTTTTAAGAAAAAGCTTTTATTTAAAAATGGGCTAAAAAAATAAAATAACTTTTGAGTGAAGTTTGAAGCAATATGCAACATAATTTATAAAAGCTTGAGGCGTTATAATTAATTATTTCTGTTTTGGATATAAGTGTAGCTATTTTACTTTTCAGTACTTACCAAACTTAATTAAACGCCTCAAGCTTTTATAAATTATGTTGCATATTGCTTCCAACTTCACTCAAAAGTTATTTTATTTTTTTTAACCCATTTTTAAATAAAAGCTTTTTCTTAAAAAACATTTTTTTTATTTTAATTTATTTTCTACTTTTTAGTCTGATCACAATTAATTTAAGAAAAGAATTAAAGAAGTAATTTTTTTACCTATATTTCAATCGGTTAATTTACCCTAATCAGACGTAACTATGGAAACAAAAAATTGCAATGTAAAATCAATGGACAATATTTGACAATTCGAAATGTCAAAAAGTTTCACAGGACTAAAAATCAACAATTTTGGTTTTGAGGCGATTTAGGACAAAACTAATTATACAATATTGCATTGTCATCAAGGTTAGACAGGTATGTAAAATTTGAAACCTCTAGCTCAATTAGAACCTGCCTAAATTTTGATTCCAAGATTTGATCTAAACCAACATACTAACATGGCAAGTTAAATAAAAGCTTTTAAAAAGCGGCAGAATGTGACTGCATTGGAAAAGCCTGTAGGGTGAAAAGTTAACATAATACTAATTGCCCGGGAAAAATATATTGAATATTATTCATTTTAATTTTCATTTTAGACAATGAATTTATTACTTTTTTGCAATTTTGTTTTCAAAATGAAATATAAAGTTTTATTTTCAAAATGAATTTTCTTTTTTTTTGAGGACACATTTTTAAGGGGATGTTTTATTTTCAAAATGAATTTTTTTTTTTTTTTGAGGACACATTTTTAAGGGGATTAATTTAAATTAGATTTTTATACTGACTGAGGTTCTTCTCTATAGCATCCCAACCTTGTTATTCACTGGTAAAAAATCCGTAAAAATTTTGCTGGCGTTAGATATAGAAAATCTCATTTTACTCGAAAATTAACATTTTGTTAGAAATTGCTTTTTGAAAATAAGCTCCACGTATAATTCCATGGCTAGCGAGAAGCCCCCATAATATGATAAACAATATAGCACACAATGGTCCCTCTACATTTCTGTTTTGTAACTGAATTATGAAGAATCGCACAGAGCGCAGCACGGTGAATCGCGCAGTTGGAAATGTGACTTTTGAAAATAAATTATATATCATTAATATATTAACGTGAAGTCTTACTGTGCCCCATACCTGCCTACCTAGTAGTTTCACTCTAAACTAAATCTCTATTTGGTGTCTCTACTGCGCTTATAACAATATTGTTTTGTGACTATGAGTTAGGAACGAAGTCAAAAAAATAACAGAGGGACATTATTCTTTGCAATATGGTCGAGTATTAAATAATCTGGAATCGGTTTTGTCACAAAAAATTTTGTAAGTGGTTATGTTACTTATAGACATAATGGTTGCGTGTACATATACATACAAGACAAGCATTTTCCTGCGGCTTCGCCCCCGTGGCAATAGGAGAGTTGAGCGGATTTGAGTACACACTACATCGTCAAAAGTATGGGGACATCTTAATCCAGGAGGTTCTCATACTTTTGACACGGCAGTGTACCACAACATTATGTACAGTACCGCATTAAAAGTGTGGGCACACCTTGAGTTGAAATGTGTGGGCACACCTTGAGTTATAATATTATTATTGTTAATACCATTTCAGTATCCCCATTTCTAATTGTAAAAATGACAGACTTCTATATAAACTTTCATTCCCTGTTTCACACCTTTAAGAGGTGAATTTCTAACAACATTGAAACAGATTACTTTACTCAAAAAATTACAGATTTCTATGCAAATTTTTCATCCCCTATTTTACCCCCTTAGGGGGTGAATTTCTAAAAATCCCTTCTTAGTGCTCACCTACGTTATATAAGAAATCCTTGTTCAAAATTTCACCTTTCTACGCCTAGCGGTTTGGACTGTGCGTTGATCGATCAATCAGTCAGTTTTGATTTTTATATATATAGAAAATACGCTTCTCTCACTTTCATATTTCGTACAGACGGAGTTGGGACTAACATTTAAGTTGAGGAACACTCATACACATAGACAACAACAAACATACAGTTTGTCTATCATATGATCTAATTAATCTACACTGTATATTGTAGATACGATATACATACATATTATTAAGTTATACATTAAGAATACATTTAGCCCTTACCTCATACATCTGAAAAAATTGTCACAGTTTGAAAAAATTACCCATAATTCTGAATTCTGAATGTTACCTATTAGTTAAAAATTCGAATTGTCGACTATTTCTAATTTGAATTAAAATTCCTATTAAAATTTCTTAATTAAATTTATAAATTAATTTCTTAAAATTTGTACCACATTGTGTTAAAGTCAAAGTTAGAAATGGCTCTTAAAATGAAAATGAAGCTCTTCTTACCATTTTTAAGTTTCGTTTGCAGAATATTGAGTTTCAAAATAAGGTCTTTTTACTCGATTATGGTTTCAAAAAATTAGAATAGAAGAGTATTAGGAATATACCCGTTAAAATTCTTATAAAAAACTCTGAAAAGTGTATTTATATGTCCTATGGTTTTTCCTGGACCCTGATTTAGTGCGTGTCCAACACGCAATTGACGATTTTTTTAATGATGTAATCGAACAAGGCACTTCAAAATTAATATTCTACTTGTCTTTAGTACATAATATGTATATACCTTATATATCTAATTATTAATAATGTACAATAATTATCATTTCTAGCAAAACTTTATGCTTTTAATAAAATATAATATTTAATATTTTATGTTTAGCTGAGAATTTTTTTAAATTCCAATCATTTTATACTTCTAGAAATTTTTTAATCATTTAAAAATAACCTTCCGAACGTTTAAGACATTGGAACGCGTTTCAACAAACAAAACGAAATTGTAATGCACCCGAATTTCTTAAAATTTCGATTAAATTGAGTGAATTATGCAGAAGTACTAAACGCGTCGAAAGCTACCTCCAATTTTCTCAAATTGAGTTCACATGGCATAACCTCAAATTTCATTGTTAAAATTGAAAAAAGCTTAGAAAATTATAGTCAGTTTCTAAAGCGCAATTTCCTTTCAGATTTAATTAGTTACTTGCTGTGTAATTTGTTTAGTTCTCGATCGAAATATAAAACATTTTTTGAAGTCATCTTCAAGGACATGTACACGATTTACGCAATTCCAATAATATCAATTTTATTAGGGACAGTCTGTGTATGAATACAATTTTTACTTCAAAAAGTAATTTTGAAAATTTTTATTAACTTACCCAATATTTTTTTTAAATGTATTCTTGGTACCAGAATTAAAATAATATTATTAAAGAAACGAACAAAAACTCAAACATGACCGCTTCTAATATTAACACACTAAAAATCAGTATTAATTATATCAAAAAAATAACAATTCTAACTTAATAATAGACATTATTCTTTGATTAAAGAGAAAAGAAAGAAAAGAAAACTAATTATATCCAAAAAAGTACAGTGACATTACACAAAACAAGACGAAAAACTATTTCATTCGATCGTCTGACTATAGATGGACCACACGTTGCGATATCATTGTTGATTTTTAAATTAAAGAATGTCCGTTCGAAAACAAAACAATTCAAAAAACAAAAATACGAACAATACATACGTGTATTTGTACCGACATGTATGCATACATATATGGCATTATTATGTAGGTTGTATAATAATACGGTATTATTCCACATTAGGTAGTAATTTGTGTGTTGGAAGTTCTTAGAATTCGATCTAATTCATATCTTTCAGATATTTTATTTCATCTATTATTTTTCGATTGTTGTTACATTTCTTAGTACTTGTAAAAAAAAAGTGATTTTTGTACTAACAAAAATGGAATTAGAATAAATTGAACATTCAAATCCACTGCTGTGAAGTTGAATTTAATTATAACAGATTGAATAGTTTGAGGTTATGATCAACACCAACAGATATACATATCTATTTCAATATCAAAATGTCAAACACCTTCCGAAATTGTATGGTGATGACGTCGTTGGATCCATTAAGGTAGTGATGAGCAAATGCAAGACCAAGACCAAGACTTGGCAGTTTTGGTCTTGGTCTTGTTCTTGCATTAAGAATCTTGGTCTTGGTCTTGCTAGAGCAGTTTGAGTTTTGGTCTTGGTCTTGTTTTTGCATTAATAATCTTGGTCTTGGTCTTGCTAGAGCAGTTTGAGTCTTGGTCTTGGTCTTGTTTTTACAAAATGCAGTCTTGGTCTTGTTCTTGGTCTTGCAAAATGCAGTCTTGGTCTTGTTCTTGGTCTTGCAAAATGCAGTCTTGGTCTTGGTCTTGGTCTTGCAAAATGCAGTCTTGGTCTTGGTCTTGTTATTACTAAAAAATCTTGCACTTTCTTGCATTTTTTTATTAGCGAATTTTTTTCCTCTAAAATCAGAATTTTTACTATCTTTACGTATTAATTATACTTTGAAACTGTTTAAATAGTTTAGCAAGAGTCTTGCTTTTTTCTTGCTTTTGTCTTGGTCTTGCTCACTTGAGTCTTGGTATTGGTCTTGCTGCCATAATTATAGTCCTGGTCTAGGTCTTGCTCTTGGTATAGATAGTCTTGGTCTTGGTCTTGGTCTTGGTCTTGCAAAAAAATACAAGACCAAGACAAGACTGCAGGACCAAGACTAATTTTGCTCATCACTACATTAAGGGGGTAGTCTAGAGGCTCGACTTTGAGGTGATTTTACGGGAGTAATAAAAAAAAAATCAGCAAACATTTTCAGTATCCATTTTTTTTACCAGTTTTGTACAGAATGTATAAAAAGTCAAAAAGAATTCAAAATTGAAATCGGTACAGGCCGGCAAAGTGGGGACTCAAAAAGAAAGGTGTTTCCTGGTTGACGTGATTCCAACTCTACTGGTGGTCTGAAACATAAAATTTTAGTTAATTCTTAATAAACAAGGATGTATAACTAGTTGAACGTTGCCAATTTCAAAAATTAAATTTTTTTCACAAAATGGCATCCATTTAAAAAAAAATCATTTTTTTACCTTCTTTTTTCAATTTTGGAAATTTTTTAAAAATACTAAATATGAAAAATTTCAAAAACCCGTACGCCGGGCCAATTTTAATAGTATTAAGAGAGTCTGTACCAAATTTCAAGTAAATCGGTGCATTAGAACTTGAGATATCATACCAACCCTATCGAAAAAAGTAGTTTCGAGTAATTTATATTAAAAATTTGAATTTATGTAACACTGAAAAGATACACAGTACACCGGGAAACGTAACCATAACTCCGAAATTAATTCGAATTTCCGTAAATCCTTTTAGAGGCTTATTCTTAAATGTCTAAACTTTCGATTTTTTCGAATTTCTAGACTAGGTTACTGCCTTGAAATATTTAATACGTTGACACTCTTGGAATCCATAACACTGACGTTGTTTGGATCTTGCATACTACTGTTAACAGAACGGATGTATGTCTACTTGAACAATGTCATAATAATAGTACGGGTTTCACTGTACTACACACAATCAAATGATTAAAACTACTCAAAGAAATTGATAAAACTTTTTATGACCTTCCACGTTATTTCCGTTATACGATTTTTGCACATAAATATTAAATTTTATTGCATGTTTGTTTATTGCAAATATGTTTTTTTCTTTTTGTAATTTTATTAACTTTTTTCAAATCAACATAAAATAATCAAACTTATGCTAGGTACGTATAAACATTAAACATTAATGACATAGGTATATATAGTATAATTATAATATTTAATTAATAAACATGAATGCCTTCAGTGCTCGCAGATAATTGTCAGCATTTATAAAATCTGTAGAGATAAACTGATTAGAGTAAGCGCCATAAAACTAATGCCGTTGTCCTCGTACGCTTATCAAGATTCTCTGTACCGGCTATTGTTCAGATTTGCGTACAAAGCTCTACGCTCGAAGCCCGGGGACGCTAAAAATAAGAAATGTCTTTGTGGATCGAATATTTTAACCTTTAATTGGTCTAAACTGGGGTACAAATCCAATTTTATTTTATTTTTTTTTTTAAATAATTTTTTTATAATCGCTATTACTGAACTGTAATCACCAATGTATTCCCAAATGAGATTAAGTACTTCCATTTGATGTGTGATTTCGGATATTAACGATTTAGTTTTTTTGTACCCCAGTCGACTGATAATCTTATTTAAAATAATTAACCAAATTAAAGGTAATTAATTAATTAATTTAATTAAATTTATGTGTAAACAGATCTAGGTAACTTAATTTTCTGAAATATGCAAAAATTCAATTTTATTTTTAGGTTAGTGTTTGAATTCTAATATTTTTTTACTTTATTGCTATTTAAATTCTAATTTCATATTTCTCGATATTTCCACGAAAAATATTTATGAAAACGATTAAATAAAATATGTTATGATCTCAGGAAAATATTTTAGTATTTTTTGAATAATATTCTTCTATTTTCAAAGCAGATTAACCAATGATTTAAGAAAGTAACTTTTGCATCCCAGTAGACTACTTATGTTTCAAAAAGTGAGTTTAAGGGTTAATCACAAAAAACCATGGTTGCCACATTACTGGAAAACCTGGAAATGTCGGGGAATTTTACCAGAAGACTGGAAAAAAATTGATTTTTATAATTTTGTTTATTTAGGGATAAAACTTCAATCAATATTTTTCATTTGTTTTGAGATTAGATTTAAAAATTGGCGCGAATTTCTTTGGTCTTTATTTTTAAGAAAAAGTGTTAAAAAGTTATTAAGAAATGTTTTTGGGATATAGTAGGGGCGACATTTTCCACAAAATAATTAGGCAATTTTTTAATAAAATTTCTTGAAAATTTTAAAAAGTCAGGGAATTTGATTCATATGTGTTAAACGCCGCGCCGAGTCGGAAAAAGTGTTAAGATAAGGACTTAAAAGTTAAACTAAACAAATGATTATTAGTTTCGAGAAAAAAAATCTGTTTCAACTAAAAAAGTATATACCGGGAAAAGCGCTCAAATAGAATTTATCCCACCTGTTTCAATCAGAAATCTAAAGAAAACAAAGAATTGTCAGAAATTTCGGTTTTTGCAGATCAATTTTCACACAAGCTCAGCCTATGAGTTTTACAGACCGTTAATACGGCCCTGTTCGAAGCTAGGGTAAGTCACTAAAACCAAAAGAAGCTGCAGTCTTTTCCCTTTTCTTTGAACCACCGCATTGGTCTTTGCTCAGAGGTTCAAAAATTTGTTTTCAATTCATTAGAAAGGTTAAGTAGGAGGGACTCCTAAAACACTTCTCCATTGTTTTTTTAGTAGGAAATTTGTTTAATTGGGCTTGGCGTGCCCTGGTTTTTCAATAATCATGGCGGTCACATTACTGGAAAACCTGGAAAGGTCAGGGAATTCTAAACTTTCTGGAAAAGTCAGGAAATTTTACCAGAAGACTGGAAAAAAATTTATTTTCATAATTTTGTTTATTTAGTTATAAAACTTAAGAAAAAATGTCAAAAAATTATTAAAGAATTTTTTTTAGCTTTTTGGGGCGACATTTTCAGACACAAAATAGTCAGCGAATTTTTTAATAAAGTCATGGAATTTGATCTTTAAAAATCTGTGGCCACAATGATAATTGCCAGCAAATTGAAGCGATCCTAAGACATCATACTTATTAAATAAATTTCAAAAAATTTATTTATTTCCTCATCTGAAAATTTTCCAAAAAATTTTCAGATTAGGAAAATTTTGAAGCCGCGTAAAGTGGTTTTGATTTTCTAATTTACTGATTGCCATTGTTACGAATTTTTCGCATTTCTTTATGCGTCCTGGAGCCACTGCCCCACTTGTTCTATTATAGTTACGCCACTGTAATATATTCCCTGATTTTTGGCTACCTTTCTAATTAAGGATTTTATTTGTTTCGTCGAAAGTGATTTACAATGAAAGAACAATTTTTTTATAGCCGATTTAGCGTTGTTTAACGAAAAAGTGTTAAGATAATATGCTTAGTTGTCCAACATGTTTCATGTCATCACGATTACTCAGCATAAATTTCCAACTTTGACGAACGTACACGTCCATTTAAAAGCAAAAAAAAAAAAAAAACAATGTCTATTAACTTGAAGAATATGTTAACACAACGTCTAGCAAACTCGCAGCATAATGCAGTCTTGTAATATAATATTGTATAAAAACATATTTTTTTATTTGTTTTTTTTTTTTTTATTTGTTAATTTATTAAAAATTTTTAAATTTTCGGATCATTGCGTTCAAATTATTTGAGTCAGCTTTAATCTATTTTATATTAAATATAGTGAATAAGACGCTAAAAGGTTTTTGAGGATGCCAAATGCGCAGAGTAAATTTTATCTGTTGATATATAAATATGTTTGGAAGTGACCAAAAAATAATATTTCGGATGTTGCCGGTAAATTCTGAGGGGCAGATTTCTGAGTAGTGACTTTTTGAAAAAACCTGGAAAAGTCAGGGAATTAGAAAATAGTTAAGAAAAATATTTGAATTAATTTCTGGTGAAAATCGCATGTTGAACCCATGTTTTATTCACCTGAATAAAAAATTTTAAAAATTTAGACCTTTTTTAGGATTTTAGGTCCCACTGATAGCCGTGATACTAACGGTTTAATTGTACTTTCTAAAGCACCGAAAATGAAAAAAGTATTATTGAAAAAATTACTTGTCTTCACGTCTTCAAGGTTGGTGTCAAAAATTCAGTCTTAAGGGTTTCCAATTTTTATTTTTTCGATAATTCTACTAATAAAAAAAAAAAAAAATTGTTGAAAACTAAAAAGAATTCTAGCATACAATCCTGTCTGAATGACTGAAAAAAATATAGCATTTTGGATTTTCTATGGTTGCAAGTGTTACTTTGTGAAAATTCATTTTATACAAAAATTAAAAACAATTTTACTTCGCAAAAAATCCGCTTTAATCCCGCTGAACTAAAAAGAAAAACTATGAAATCCAATTTTTTTTTAATATTTCGCCTTAGTTAGATTCGAGATTTCTTCGAAAAATTTCCATATAACCTTAAAATTTGAAAGTGGATTCTTATAGAATTAAATTTACTATAGTAGAATAACATTTTCAGATATTTCGTTTAGTTTTCAAAATGCATCGTCTTTTCTGAGCATATTTCTATTTTGGACATACAAATTCGCCAAAAAAGTTAAAATATATGGTTATATACATACATATAACACTAAGTTTGGAAGCATTAATGAAGCTACAATTTAATTTTAGCTATTTAAGCAGTTTTAATATAAATCGATTTTTCTATTTTTTGAATTTTATATTGGAGACAGGAAATGCTAATGCATAATTTTTATTTAAAAAAAAGAAAAAAAAAAACGGTGTTTTTATTAAAATGTATTTTGTATTTTTTGATGGAAATAAAGAAATTCTAAAAATGCAATTTTTTACAGAACATTCTAGAATAAATAATATATACAAACTAAGCATTTGCAAACTTATAAAATAATTCCGACAACATTTACTCGTGGAATTTTCAAAGGTATATCCCGAAAACTAAATCAAATATATTGAAAAATTTAATTCTTTCTGTTCTGTTCGACAAAATCAAAACATTTCGAGACACCAATATCAAAAAAACTGTTCTCCGGACCTTACTGTAACTTCAAATATGTCTTGCCGTTTCAATTTTATACAAAAAAACTCAATAAACGACAAAATTTATGCCATAACATTAACTAAACACATGTGAGAAATTTTTCAAATTAATTATACTATTAAAAAAATATTGTCAAAACAAATCACCGTCTAAAAAAAAAACGACAAAAACAAAAGACAACTTAATTTATTAGAAAAAAATCAGTATTTAAGTAAAGAATAAATAAAATATTGAGATATTATATAGATATACATGTTTTAAGAACTCAAGTCTCTGTACGTTTATCGATGCGTAGGCGTGCTAGTGGCTCTTGCCCCATCTCAAAACGTTTCAAAATGCATCAAGTTTTTTTTTCTGATATATAATATAGATGGAGTTTATCAGTGTGGTTTATAGTTTTATACAAGTTTTGAGTTGACTGGCCTTTTCGAATATACATGAATAGTTGAACAGTGATTCTTAAACGGTTTTTTCATTATCTTTATTGCTTGCTACGTAATAAAAAACAAATTAAAATCATGTATTATTGGATGAAAGAAATTGTTGATTTGCTAAAATGAAATGGTACAGTATTACTTTGCTAACGAAAAATTTTTAAGAAGCAGATTTAGAAAGGTTAATTCAAACAGAATATCGTTTGTAATTGATCGAAAATCGTTGGTAAAACCAAAAGGGTGCACTGCGCAAGTTAATTAATGCAAGGTGATCCTAGCTAGTACATATTATAGATGTTAAAGTGAGCTTGTTTGTTTTTTTGCTTTCACGCTTCAACACTTGAACCAATCGGCTTAAAATTTTGCACAGAGATAGCTTAGACACTTAGAGGGCAGAGAAGGTTGTAGATGTTCATACAGACGCCCAAAATGGTTCAGGAATCTCTAAAACGTTGAAATGCGTGTGGAAATTTTCATATTTCAAAGGTGGTCTCGGAAGCAAAATGGATTTTTCCAAAAAGCGGCAATAAAAGTTGATTTTTTTTTTTTTTGAGAAATTATCCCCAGTACCAGTATAATTTTTGTTTGTAAAACCTGAGGTTGGCGCGAAGCGCCATCAAACCGGCTGTGTATGCCCCAATTCACACTATACTTTCGCTCTAGACACGCTCTCGATACGCTTTCAGTTCGATAAAATATTTTTATTACCCAAGAAACAGCTCCCGATTCGATAAAATATTCTTATACAAGAAACAGTGATTCTATTCACATCATTGCTCCGATATCAGTCGTGGTACGCTCTCGCTCCAGTATCGCTCCAATACCAATACCACTCAGATAATATTTTATCGGAGTGGATATCAAACCTGTATCGATAGTGTGAACACTTTTTTTGATTCCACTCCGCTTCGCTTGCATTCAGTTGTTATGAGAAAAGATGTTTGTACCGAACTGGGAGTGTACCGAGAGCGACATTATAATGTGAATGGAGAACGAATTGGTATCAGCACTGTAATGTGAACACAACGAGATTATATCGGAGCGGGAGCGTAGAGGTGTAATTCGAGCCTAATTGGTATCAGCACTTTGATGTGAACACAACAAGATTTTATCGGAGCAAGACTGGAGCGGAAGCGTATGGAGAGCGGCACTATATAGTGTGAATTGGTGTTAATTGATCAGAAATTTTTAGAGACACTGTTACTTTTTTACATATTACTTTGAACAGTCACAACAGAGATCATTCAAAATCCATTATATGTACAATCCATATATGTAATTACTATAATATGACTTATTGTTGAAAAAGAGTTAAGATGCGATCATCATACATAGGTTTGTTTCGATGTGGGCATCATTCCGTGAATGTTGTGTGTGCCGTGTATATGGGTTCACGACACTGATGGTCGTGTGTTCGTATCTTACCTTGGCAGTGAGACTTGCAACGCTCACACATTCAACGACGATTGTGGGTGAAACGAAACAAAAAAAAAATGAATGTTTTGTTTATGGATTTTTGTTTTATCATTTTAATGACGGTCACATTTTCAAAAAAAAAAAAAAAAAAAAAATGGTGAAGGTGGATTTTTAAATGTATGTTGAAAATTTGTTGAATTTTTTTTTTTTGGATTTGTCATTAGTTCAACTAGTTTGTAATCGCTAATGGTTTTTTAATGGATTTTCGATACATTTGTAGATTTTGTACAAAAGAATTGCCAGATGTGGTTAGTCTTGAAATAAGAATTAATTTCAGAGTTCTGATTAGTAATGAGCAAATGCAAGACCAAGACCAACACTTGGCAGTCTTGGTCTTGGTCTTGCTCTTGCTAGAACAGTTTGAGTCTTGGTCTTGGTCTTGGTATTGCTGAAAAATCTTGCACACTCTTGCATTTTTTTATTAGCGAATTTTTTCCTTCTAAAATCAGAATTTTTTTTTACGGTATTAATTATACTTTCAAACTATTTAAATAGCTTTGCAAGAGTCTTGCTTCTTTCTTGCTTTTGTCTTGATCTTGCTCACTGGAGTCTTGGTATTGGTCTTGCAGCCATACTTATAGTCTTGGTCTTGCTCTTGGTATACATAATCTTGGTCTTGGTCTTGCATTTTTTGCAAGACCAAGACTAAGACTAATTTTGCTCATCACTAGTTATGATAGCTAAAAAATTCCTTGATTGATAGAAGTATCTTTTCTAGTAATCCTACACACCTAATTTTAGTAAAAATGAAAAAAAAACGGCTTCGAGAATCCATAACTTTTCTAGTTTTGTCATTCTGTCATTTCAATGATAAAATTATTTGGAGTAAAATGAAAAATTTTAATTATCTTGATGACGTCATCCAAACATTTGTTTTTCTCAATTTCAACTTTATCAGTGTATGGTTTAAATTTGTGTGATTGGTTGAATTTAGGTAATTTAGGTATGAAATTTTCATTTTTGTTATTCAAAATGACGAAATTTCCTTTTTAGAAATATGACTTAGGTCCGATAGAAGTCTTTTTTTCCAGTCATTATATACGCCGACTTTGAAACGATTTCGAAAACCCATAATTCGCTTTCGAATTTATCATTCTATCATTTAATTTACCTACGATTTTTACGACAATGAAAAATTTTATTAGTTAGTTTGATGTCGTCATCAGAGCAAAAAAATGTTTTTTCTCAATTCGGGCTTTCTAGAAATAAATGATTGGTTAAATTAGAATAATTTCGATGTGGACTTTTAATTTTTGTTATCAAAGTCGAAAAATTCTGTTTAGGGACATGATTGACTCTACACGTTTGAGTTTTCGGTAAAAATGAAGAAAAAAAATTGAAACCGACTTTGAAAATCTATAATTCGCTTCCAAATTCATCACTCTGTCAAATTTTTTTCTCAAATTTATGGAAATGTGTTGAATTTGGGTAATTTAGATGTGAACTCTATCACCAAAATTATTTTTAGAAATATCGCTGATTCGAGACAGAAATCACTTTTCTAAATGATCCTACATGTTTCAATTCAAATTCACATAATGATATGCAAAAAAATGGTTGCTCAGAAATAAAGAATTTATTTAAATTTCAATATTTCAAGTACCTACATTTATAGTATATAATTTTTTATTATTTAAACAAAGACAAGAAGACAAAGAGATACATAACAGCGAGCGGCAATCTGCTTAATATATTCATCATTTATGAAAACAGTATTTATATATTATTATACAACAGTGTTATATATGTATTTATGGCCCCGTGATAGTGTCCAACTAAAGTGGCGCTGTGCTTCGCTTATATCTATCTATGTAGCATTCGTTCATTTACATACCGAGAACTTTAGACATATATAAGGGTGCCAACACACACTACAGTGCCGATCACAGTTCATTCGCAATCCGATCTCGGTTTCGTATAATATACCGTGTGAGTTTTTTGAAAGTTGCCGTCGACGGGAGCAACCGATTGCTATTTAGTCAGGAGCTTTATAGATCTTATGGTTTTCGAGGTATGATACAAACTTATAGATTTTTAAATTAGACTTATATATTAATTTTTCCTTTTGAACCCTTTTAAACAAACCATATGGTAAAATTTTTTTGTCTCAAAATACCGGACTTTTTACTGCCAAGTGATAAATACAATAGATAAGGCTACAAAAAAAGAAAAAGAAAAAAATCAAAGATCCCAACATTAAAAAATGTGAACCCTAGAAATTTACAAAAAATAAATTATACTAAACTATATTTATTGATAAAATTGAACATTATTTGGAATTATATCGTATTGTCACAGATGGCGGCACCTGTACCAGTGAATATATACATATGACAGTATTTTGAGCCGCCATATTGCAGGACGAGTTAACTCGTTTTAATCATTTAAAGAGTTAAAAACATAAATGAGTTTACCCAAGTTTATTTTTTGAATTGTTCTTTAATTTATCAATTAGGCGGTAAAAAAATGCATATGTATTTGAGGCTGCTTCAACCGACAGTGTTCTGGTTGGTTGTATTTCTATTACTTCCAAGAAAAGAACATTTTCCAGTACCATTTCTGTCTCATGTAAATTTGGCTGTAATAAAAATGGCAACTCTCAAAAAGCTCACACGGTATAATAAGCATACTGGATTGAGACCGGACCGAGAGCAAACTGTGATCGACACTATGGTGTGCATCGACCCTAAAAAATACATACTTGAACAGAGATACATGTTTTAGATATTTGAATTTTTATTGATATTAATGGATTTTCAAGTGGCCTTAACGAGATGACTTCAATCAGTGGATTATTTTTTTGTAATTTGAATTTATTTGTTTTTTTTTTTGTTTTCAATAACCCCTTATCAATAAATGGATACGTTTAAAACAAATGAAGACACAAGAATGGTATGATGTTACACTGTATAAATATGTGTTTTGTGATATATCCGCCATTGATTTAGTTTAGTTATGACGTAAGTGCAAATATTTTTTACTCGAGTCATATACGTGGAATTGATGAATTAAAAGTGTGACCATTTTTTTTTTTTTTTTTGGCAAACCGGGAAAATTTCGGGAATTTTTTAATCGAATAATTTTTTGTCATATTCCACATTTCTTACATTCCTTTTTCTTTTACGGTTGGAAAACGTAGTATTTTGAAAATCGGGATAAAATATTTCTTGTTTTCATTTAATGTTAAAATTAGCCGTTAATTTGTAAATAGTATGATTATCTGAAACGTTTTACTTTTTGTCGTTTAAGTTGAAAAAAAAATCAATAGATAACATTTTTTAAAAAAACGACACTGTCTAGTAAATTACATAAGGTCCGGCACTGATTATTTAAATGTGGTCAAATGTGAGTAGACCATTTAATGCGATGACAGGCACGACAAATTTGTAAAGATTTCGTTGTTGTACTACGAAATCCTATTTTAAAACATTTATAAATTTGGAATTTCTTTTGGCCTTTTTGGAATTTCTGGTTTTATCGAAAATAAAATAGAAAATTCGAATTTCAAATTGAAAGAAATTTTTCAAGTAACTCTAATATTGTTTGAGAAACTGAAAAAAGTCGCAGAAATTTAGTTAGATCCTAGAGACCTAGAGAAAAAGTGGTCAGATCTCTGATTAATATTGAAACTGAATATCAAATGTAAATGTATAAAGAGAATAGCCAATCGAATATTTCGTCAATTTCTGGAAATACATGGCCTTAAATCTACTTAATCGAAATATTGTCCAAATCTCCTTTTCTGTACGCGCAAAAATCGAACCGAGTGTTGCCTTTGCATGTTTGTACGAGTTTTTGCCTTTGCAAAAACTCGTAATTTGTTTAACATTCATCGCAATATTAATTTTAAAATTTGTTAAATTTTTTTTGGATATAAATGTCTATCATTTTGTTTAGGGTTAAGCTTACTCTATGAATTAAGCCATTACTGCTTACTATCTTTTGAAATATTTGTTTTAACACGTTGCCGGTCATAGTCTATAATGACAAAACGCCCAAAATACACTTTAGATGGAAATGTTGACGTCTTACGTGTTGTGTGAGTTAGTAAGGTTTCACTTGACTTTTTCTTGTGACGCCAATGACCGTCAAAGTGTTAAAATTAGCTACATAATAAATAAATAGGTATATTCGTTATCTAAAATTTTTATTTTGTATTTTATAGACTCACTTCACTCGTCAGTTTCTGGTAATTTTATTATTGTTGAAAATTTTCAGATTGTTAAAATGATAATTGAGGTATTATAATAATAACGGTTTTTGGTGGGTACATACATATATAATTTTTAACAAGAATAGCTATTTTAGTTGTAGCATAGTTGAGCTATACTAGCTTTCTTTAGGGTTCCGTAACGAAAATGTAAAATACCCCTGTCGCAACATTCTGCATAACATAGCGAATTTCCGGTTAAAAAAAATTAGTTTTTCTCGGAAATTAGTTGACATAGAAAAATAATTTAAAGACCTTTTTGATGTGATTTTTTCTCCTCGTTTCAATAGTGTAAAAAAATGTCGCAAAAAATTATGAATAAAGGGAAATTTTCGCAAAAAAATCAATTGTTTTCACGAAAATTGCCAAAAAAACCATGTTCCGGACATCGGATGTGCCTAGTTAACGAACTCATCCAACGGTTTGGGACTTTCAATATTTTCACCAAATTTCGTAAAAATAGGACCTTTCGTTGGAGAGTTATCGCGCCGACACATATATGTATATATAAACAGCGAATATTATTTTCGGTTTCTAGAGACCTCAAAACAAATTTCTGCCTAGTCCCGGACTCAGATCGCGTTATGGCAGTGGCTGTAATAGCTGAATTCCATTCTGGAAATTCGCTAAAAGAAATTCCTATGGTTTTAGAAACTTCATGGTTAATCTCTATGATCTTGAAAATTTTTTTATCATAATTATTGTTATTTTTATTAGAAAACGAGTTTGAAATGGGAAACAAGTTCAAGTGAGATATGAAAAAGCTTTGTTTGCACGGAGCCCGGATTTGGAAATTCGGGTTCGTTTCTGAATTACGGGACCTCAAAGTGTATGATTTTTCTAGAGAAATTAAACATAAGATTTTTCTTGTCAATTTTCTATAGAAATGAATAGACTGTTGATATTAGATAATTGTGTTATTATTATTCAAATGGATAAAAGCTATCTTTCAAGTTGGCTGCGGAAATAATACTTTCAAAAATATATTAGTTTTATATTTTACACTTTATTCAGAGAATTCAAATGGATCACTTGAATTTTTCAAGTGATTTTACGATAATAAAAAGATTTATAATTGAGTTATCGAACAATGTAGTTTTGTTTAAAACAGTATATTCTTCATTACTTGTGTATGTTTTTTAATTTTGTATACAGAACCCTTTTGATGTACGAGTCAAACTCACGCTTGACCGAAGAATGTGTTTTAATAGAAAAACAGGTAAAATTTAAATGATTTTTATCTGTAGAAAATTATAATAATTCTTGTCTAGATGGTAATAATATTGTCATGGATGACAAAAAAAAAGTTGATTGTTTCAAAGAAAGACAAAACATACATGGTCCACTAGTTTGCACGTCTCTTCCCCCCCGGCCCTAGTATTTAATATTCATAAATCATCGAAATTTTGTGGCAAAATCTTACTTAATGGTTTTTTGTTTTCTTAGAAGGTGATGAAGATGATTTATTTTTGAAACGATAATAAAAATGACAAGATTTTTTTTTCTTATTTTAAACCGGATGGATACAAGGATTGTGATGTTGTCACCTTTGTCTGGTCCTGTGCGACAGGTAAAAAGTTCATTTCAGGAATAAAATTACTGAATTGCTTACAAAAAAAATACAGTTAACCCCCAAAGAACACGTGTAAATTGAATCTGTCATTATAAAAGGAAAAATACTGGAAATTAAAGCTACTAAAAATTTTAGAGAATTTTATAATAGAAATGTTAGCGAATATGTAAAAAATTACGTATTTAAATTCTGAAAATATCGTTATTTTCGACATCGATAATTTTCGATAATGAAAGGTAGGTTTTGACAGTCCCAATATATTCGGACTACCCACAACTTGCTTCGCTTAAGTCTTCAAAAATTTCGTTATTTTTTCGCTACGATGCACCGTTTACGAGATATTTATGAACAAAAGTTTACTTTTACGAAAAGTATCGAAAAATAATTCTTTTGAAAATAGTTTATTGGTGACTAAATCAATGGGAATGATGAGTAACAAACTCGGTATCGATAATTTTCGATAACGAAAAGTAGGTTTTGACAGTCGCATTACGTTTAGAATACCCACAATTCACTTTGCTTAAGCCTTCAAAAATTTCGTTATTTTTGAGCTACGATGCACCGTTTACGAAATATTTGCGATCAAGAGATTACGATTACGAAAAGTAATGAAATGTAATTTTTCTTTTTTTTGAAATATTCTATTGTTGACCAAAAATTTAACGGATCGTTCTTCTTTTGTTTATTTCCACACTTGAAATGGAATGTTTGTCTTTTGTGGTCTCGAACAACACGGTTTCAAAGAACACGGAACCATAATTAATCGTGTTCTTCGGGGGATTGCTGTATATGGTTGGATTGGTAATGATTTGCTACAAACGATTATTATCGATTAAATTTATCGACTTCTGGTGTTGTACTGAACGACTGACCGGAATGCCGAACGAACTGGATCAATAAAATCATACGGTTATTGCCCAAACATGATTCCTTAGTTGGTAATTTTGGTACAAATTTGGTACAATTAAAAAGTGATTATTGATCGACCGGGCGGTCAACTTTGAGCGATCGATGATTGATTTCATCTGTTACACCCATCACTAATGCGCATGTCCGTTTTTTTTTTTTGTCACACAACTGTCGTTTGTTCGTTAAATAGACACTTCATGATGGCCTTTTGTGAGTTCAAAATACATAAAATTGTTAGTGAAAAAAATTTATCCATAAATTATTATTTAATTGGCGAGTTTTGATTGTTGATGTTTCAAACAAATTTCTTATTTTTATTCCTGTAGTTAAAATCAAAGCTTGTTTTTACATTCCACAATCATTTTTATAGTATTTTTATGTTGCAAAATGTGTAAAGTCGCAGTGGAAACAGTCAGGAGCGTCACAAAATATGAAAAAAATCGTCAGGGGCGCAGCATTAAGTCACGGATTCTCGGTAATTAAAGCTTTTTAAAGCTTTCAGGGTAAATTGTGGGTATGGGTACTTGCACATGTTACTAATGTCACTTATGTAATAATTTGGTACTCAGTATCTCATTTAAAAAAGATATTTTCTTTAAGAGTATTGAATATAGCGAGAAACGAACAATAAATATACAATTTTTGACAATAAAGGCGCAATATATTCGGTCCTGAGGATCGGACGGGCCTAACTAACGAACTCACTCAAAATTTTCCGACTTCCAACGTCTTCACCAAATTTCGTAAAAATAGGATATTTCATTCGAGAGTCTCACGGGCTCAAGGCTCACCCCGACAGCTGCTAAATTTATAAATTATCATTAAAATGATAATTATAGAAACCCTAGCTTCATTTTCAGGGAAATGTAGTAGTCCGAAAGATGTCTGAATCTATGAGGGTTTAACATACTAAAATGACGAAATTATGAGGGTTCCAAGATTTTGTCTTTGTAACTCCACCAAAAAAAAAAAAAAAAAATGAGGAGCAAAAACAAAAGAATGTTAATAAAACTCGTGAAAATGTGTTTTGGTATTATTCACTAATCCTATATTTTTCTTCAAAATACCAAAAAAAAAAAAAAAAAATAATAAAATACGCTGCCAATGGGGGTGTGGACCACAGCTTCCTCGTACTCGTAAAAAATTATAAAATAATAGCAAAAATATTTTAGAAACTAACCCCCAAAATACTTTAACTATTTGAGCGAAATGGAACTAGCAGTAAATAAGATATTGACATTTAATGGAATTTCATGGTAGCGCCGTGGATACTATTACTCCGAATGCAATGAAATTTGTCGCGGACCATCTAGGAAGCAGACCGCATAATTTCTGACAATTTCATAAAAAACAATTGAATAGTTCAGAAGTTATGCCACTTGGTGCAATTTAGTATATTAATGGAATAATATGGTAGCGGCGTAGCTACCGTTACTCCGATTTCGATTAAATTCATAGGGGCCCATCCAGGAACCAAACTGCATAATTTCTGAAAATTTCATTAAAGACAATCGAATAGTTTCGAAGTTATGCCACCTGGTGCAAATTGACGACACACAGAACCAACCAAAATAGTTCAGGAAGCTCTGAAACATAAAATGTGCGTAAAAAATTTTATTTTGAAGGGAAAAAATTTTTATTTTCCAAAAGTGCGCACAATGCTTCCGCTACTTTAGTAGTTTTGGAAGCAAAACACGTTAAAAAACGAATTATACGCTCCTGTGTATAAAATATTCATACAATAAACCATATTGTTCCAACTTTATAGTCACTCGTTGGTCGCCGAACATGAAAATATTAAAAATCAAAAATACACAACGTTTAATATTGAATAAAAAGCGCTTTAAAAAAAAATCCACCAACAACATATTAAATTTAAGTATAAAAGACTTGTTTTAAATCGCTATTTATTGAATTTGCGCGAAAATAAACCACGGCTTCTTATTAACTTGCAGGCAGCCACAGCCAACACAACACAGCCAAAAAGAAAAAAAACACTAAATACCAACCAAAACGGGTATTCAATAATATCATACATGCAGGTCGGATAATCAATTCATTTGGGCTCTCAGCAAAGCAACATTCTCAGTATTATCGGATTTTTTGCTCAATCGCGCGGCAGTCAATCGGCGGGATTCAACAACATCAATAAGTATTGGCAGTTAAAAATATACTCGCGACGATCGACCTACATATAAGGAAATCCACAATGCCCATTTGACAGTTCCATAATAATGTGTGCTATTGTGTATAAAAAGCCATACGTGTATGATTCATTGTCGTATAAGGTTACGGTAACATCGTTACGATTTCGTTTGTCTAAAATAGAAATCGGTAAAAGTGTGAGTGTTAGATCATATTATGTAATAAGAGGTAAATTCCAAATTCATTGGACCAAATTTGGATAGTTCTTTTGTTTGTTTGTTTGCCTTGTTTTCAGCTTAACCAACCGAGAGAGTTATGGGGTGGGTGCGGCGGAGAAACTTCGTGAAAACATGTGATTCTTGTTGAACAATCTTGAATGTATCCTGCTCTATTTTCCAATTCATTCTTCACCCGTCTATAATCACCCCACAATCGTTTCTTTATACTTGATATAACGTCCCTATTAACTCGTGTCATGTCTCTATTCACCCCTTTGTGTTCCTATTAACCTCCAATTTAATCCAAATTTCAAGTTCTCATGATTTTCTTTAAAAAAAAAAAAAAATAGAAACAAATAAAAATTAAAAAATTCGATTAGACGACAATTTACTTACAAGAACGCCAAAGTAAATTGTTTTTAATCAAATTTTAAGAAATAAAAAATAACACTGTCTGAAGGCTTCAGTTTAAAATTGATTTTTTAATATTTTTCACCCAAAATTCAAACTTAATCACTATTGCTACCCAAAACATTAATTATTCTACTGTATTTTAATTCTTTAAATGATTAAGACAAGTTAACTCGTCCTGCAATATGGCGGCTCAAAATGCTGTGATATGTATATATTCACTGGTACAGGTGCCGCCATCTGTGACAGGTTTTCCGAAATACGGTATAATTCTAAATAATGTTCAATTTTATCAACATAGTTTAGTATAATTTATATTTTGTAAATTCACGTAGGGTTCACTTTTAGCGAATTTCCAGAATGGAAATTCAGCTATTACAGTAGGTCTCATGACGGGACTTGAGCCCGGGACTATGGCAGAAATTTGTTTTGGAGTCCCTAGAAACCGAAAATAATATTCACTAAAATTTATATATATATATATATATATATATGTATATATGTATTTATGTATTTATGTATCAGCACGATAACTCTCGAACGAAACGTCCTAGGGTTACGAAATTTGGTGACAACGTTGGAAATCCAAAAATCTTGGATGAGTTCTTCAGCCAGACACGTCGGATGCCAGGAACATGGTTTTTGTTCTTGCAAAAAATTAGTTTTTTGCCGAAATTTCCACTTATTCAAAAATTTTTGCCAAATTTTTTTACACCATTTAAAAGAGGAGAAAAAGTTACATAAAAAAGCTCTTTAAACTATTATTCTATGTCAACTAGTTTCCGAGAAAAACTAATTTTTATAAACGGAAATTCGCTATGTTATGCAGGATGCTGCGACAGGGGTATTTTGATGTTAGAATCTTTGATTTTTTTCTATTTATTTTTATTTATTTATATATATTTATATTCTATTTATTTATATAAGATCAAGTTCATGAAGTAACTTTTTTTGGATTTGTTTCTGTTCACTCGTAAGTCCCGACTCATCACGGACTTACGGTAATGAATCCAATCCAAGGTCAACACGACTTCTACCCGAATAACAAGTCTCATACTGTACACTCGATTATTATTCAGAATGCTATATGTATATTATAATTTATCAAAAAATAATCTCAAACGACAAACATTATAAATAGTCTATGAAGCTATTGTTTCTACCCTAATTTAAAAACAACAATAGTTGCCCAATTATCGTACATGTTACTTATGTAAATCGATCCATTTAATGTAAGTATTGACCACTCCACTTTTGTGTCACCCGCGACTCCGTCCGTCTGTCTACTTACATACATTGTATGTACATACGTGGACACAAAACAGATAACGATGACCGTACGGACTGAACTAGAGCACCGTTCCATAACCGTAAGTGGTATCCATGTGGTATTATATAGTTAAAAAATAAAAAGTCAAATAATTTATTACCTTCAAATAAAATAAATGTAACTTTCAACTTTTGTAAACGATATAAAATAATGTTTATGAGTCACTTATATGGGGACGTTTACCTTATTTATCTTATATAAATATTTGACTGAATAGAAAAGATAGAGACAACATTGGCTATGCCTGTAACTATAACAATTGTAATAATA
The DNA here is from genome assembly GCA_035578155.1 of Brachynemurus nebulosus. Taxonomy (NCBI): domain Eukaryota; kingdom Metazoa; phylum Arthropoda; class Insecta; order Neuroptera; family Myrmeleontidae; genus Brachynemurus; species Brachynemurus nebulosus. The sequence goes on from JAPWDM010000026.1 coordinate 2,814,811, forward strand.
AATAAAAAATAAAAAATAATAAAAAATATTGTGTTTCTTAATAGATTATGGCCCGGCCCCGACTATATAACAATGTTATATTATTATTTATAATACTATTTTTGTATATCATTTTAATCTATATGGAACATATAGTGCGGTACAGGATGCCTCAGAAATGATTGCTCAACTAAATGGGATCGTAGGTTATGTATACATATTTGTTAATTCCTTTACAGCAACTGAACGATTGAAGGTGTCCATGCAAGCCTTATTTCGTGTAGAATGTCACTGAGGGGGTGGGGTGTATTATGACGTCACTATCTGTATATTCTAATGTCTACCTTTAAATGAATAAGAAAAAAAATCACCAAGAATGTTTTATTACGGTTAAATTATTAATTTAATCAAAAAATTGGTTAGATAAGACTTGTAGCTATGAAGACTTGAATAAATTAATAAAATATTGATCAAAATTTTAAATTAACAGTTAATTTAACTGCCAATTTAAATTGCAAAAAAAATTAAAACAATTAAAAGTTGCAGCGTGACATCTATATCATAAAAGATAAACTACCTGTTGGGTTATCTATTAATAGCTGGTTCGTTTATTTGATAAAAAAAATTAAACTACCGCGATTGAACCTAGCCTATACATACAGCTATAGCCTATACATACAGCATACGATAAGCTTGGAAAAACAATTGGTCAATTTTATCAACAAATCAATATGTAATTCTATTTAACAAAAGTATAAGTTTGTATCATAGCTCGAAAACTAAACTTCTTAAAGTATCCATTTTTTACCAGTTTTTTTTATTGATTTTTGAAAAGTACAAAAATGTATAAAAATTTAGAAAAAAAGTCAAAATTGAAATCAGTACAGGCCGGCAAATTGGGGACGCAAAAAAAAAAAACTAAACATTTTTAGTATCCATTTTTTAACAGTTTTTTATTGATATTTAAAAAGTATAAAAATGTATAAACATTTAAAAAAAATTCAAAATTGAAATCGGTACAGGCTGGCAAACTGGGGACTCAAAAAAAAGGTGTCTCCTGGTTGACGTGATTCCAACCCTCCTAGTGATCTAAAACATAAGATTTTAGTTGATTCTTAATAAACAAGGATGTAGAATTAGCCCGACGTAGCCGATTTGAAAAAATAAATTTTTTCACAAAATGGCGTCCATTTAAAAAAAAAATCATCTTTTCGCCTCCTTTTTTTCAACTTTGGAAATTTTTTAAAAATAGTAAAAATGAAAAATTCTAAAAACCCCTTCGTCAGGCCAATTTTGATAGTATTAAGAAAGTCTGCACCAAATTTCAGGTAAATCGGTGCATTAGAACTTGAAATATCATATCAACCGTGTCGAAAAAAGTAGTTTCGAGTAATTTATATTAAAAATTTGAATTTAACACTGTGTTACAATTCATCCGTGCCCACTTCACGCACTTGGCGTTCTTAACAGTTTCCGGCGTTTCCAGTGTTAATGTTCCTATAAGTTACGTGGTTGTTTGTCGACCACGTAACTAAAAATCAACATAACTCCGAAAATAATTCAAATTTCCATGAATCCTTTTATAGGCTTATTCTTAGAAGTGTAAACTTTGAAAATACGAACGAAAAAAATCGATTTTTTCGAATTTCTAAACTAGAATACTCTACCTTAAGTTAATAGTTCAGTCGTAGTAATAAAAATGACAATTCTCAAAAAATTATATCTGTATAAAACATGTTTGACGGTGCATTCTGTATATAGGAATAAATAAAGAACATTCTTAATATATTACAACAATGAGCAACAACAAAAGGCACAATATTGGTGTGTTGGTGGATAAAACATATTTGTATATGTAAATATTTTATAAAAAGAGCATTTAAAGGGTGCAGGTACGGGCGTCCGGGTGTCCGGGGCCCACAATTGTCCGCGTGTTGCTTTTGCCGTTGGGTCGTGTTATTGTAAATTATTATAAAATAAAAGGACCATACTTATAGTATAAAATATACAAGAATTACGTAGGTATATCTACATATACATTGGTACCTTAGAGGGGAACGCGTAATAACGTTGTGGGTAGAACCAGTTCATTTGATATCACAAACTCTTTTTAAAAAAAAAAAAAAAAAAAAAAAACATTGTTGTCTTGTAATGACCGTTGCTTACGTTGCGTTGTTGAATTGCTTAGAAATACACACACGGAAAAAAATCGATCATCTCACTCGCGATGTATGAGTTGCGTGTACGGTAGAGTGAGATAGGTGTGGAACGGTTTTTTTTCTCCCTGAAGATAAAAAAAAGCCTACACATTTTTCAATAAAATTTGTAACATAGATTTTGTAATAAGTCCATATGGTTCAATTTATTATGTTCACAAGAGAGATTGTCAGATCAGTGAGTGTAGAAAGTGCGCAGTTAGGCGTTTGTATGGAGTAGGCGCTCATAATGATAAGAGCTGTCAATATAAATTTCGATTATTACTGGCCTGTAGGCCCGGTCCGAGGGCTTGAAAGTACAGAATTTATTGTAAATCATTGCGGATGTTAAGGACGTTCGTGCGTCAAACCTAATAGTAGATAAAAATTTTAATTTTAGAGAATTGACAAGTTCAATTATACATAGTTATCTTCTCTCAAAAATTTTAAGGCCTTCATAAATCATTTTTTAAAGTAATTGACGATTAAAAATCAAATTTTTAACACAGAGCCATTGGAAAAAAACATTCTAAACAGCATTTTTTCATTTTAAAAATTATAGTAAGTATATTATAAGAGTAGATACCATAATAAAAAATGTTTAAAAATGAAATATGCAATTTATATAATTGCACAAAAAAAATCGTGTTGACGAACGTTAAAATGAAATATTAATTATTGAAATTAATATTCGGATAGATTTTGATGTGTACACGACATACAAGGACAATTCAGACTACTAAATTTCAATCAACAACTGTGTATGCATTGATGTCATAGATCAGTACATAGGTGGTACGTATAGCAATCACCCATATACACGACACGATATGACACATGGACAAGCACAAGCTCTGTATGCATAACATACAGGTATAGTGTTTTGTGATAGCTACATAACATTATTCTGTAGTGTTTTGTGGACGCGCTCGAAGGTTTCTAAAGCAGAACTGATATTTTTCTCAACAAATTTCCGAATGGAAATTGAGGTACTACAGCAGGTGTTACGGTGAAACTTGTTTTGAGGTATCCCTCTTATAATCCGAAAATAATACTCACTAGAATTTATATATTATGGGCGCAAGCTAAAAAAGAACTTTTTTTTTATCTACATCTGCGTTTATCTTTGTCTATCATATTATGTAATAAATAGAAGTTTACTCACTCACTCATATAAAAACATAATTACTTGGTTTGGTTGGTAATTTACTATGGAAATAATACAATTTTTGTTCCGCTCACCTCAGTTTCTGGAGGTCTTTTGAGCTTGCGCCCATAATACGTATATGTATATACATATAAATGTATGTTCGCACGATAACTCTTGAATGAAACATCCTATTTTTTATTAAATTTGATAAAAATATTGGAAATTCTAAACGGTTGGATGAGTTCTTCAGTCAGACACGCCGATGCCCGGAACTACTCCCCAAAAAAAATTTGAGTTTTTTGCAAAAATTTATCAAAATTTTAAAGCTCTTCGAGTTTGGCTGTTTTTTGAATTCAAACCCTGTCGACTCTTGAACATGGATCGGTGACTTAGTGGTGAGGCGCTTGACTGGTTATTTTAAAAATCCTGGGTTCGAGTCTCAGCCGATCCTGTTTGATAATTTTTCAATCACTATAGGATTTTTAATTAATAATTTTTAATTATACCCTGTTTCAAATACAATTGAGCATGAGTCATCGTTAAAAAATTAAATAATTCCTACATATATTCGAAATAAATCAATCTTCTATTCTTTTCTAAAAACAAAATTGCATATTTAAAATTTACGCATTTGCAACAATGAAAGAGATAAAGCAAGCTAAGCAAACGGAAATTCTTTAAATTCGTAAGTGATAAATCATGCTTAAATTTAAGCGAAATAGATTATATTAACTATAAATTATTGTTCTTTTAAATTTCTGTTTTATGTTGCGCTAAAAATGAGACTAATTTAAAATTTCCCTATCACTAATACTAGAATAAGCCACCGTTTTCTATTAGATATACATACGGGCCCGATTTAATGCCCTCTTATAATATGATTCTTTGCTATGCGTATGCGCAATTTATTTATTAAATGTTTGAAAAAAAAGAATAGCCACTTAAACAGAATAATATATAAAAGTAACACGTGTTTCGTATGTACTTTGCTAAGCTACGCTGCTCTCTTGTTGTTGATTACTGCAGCGAGATTTTTATAGCACTTTATGGTAATGTCCAGTTTCTTCGTCGAATTAACTTGGTACGCGTTGCGCATTCAATTTTGTCGCAACTCAACCACATACAACTGAAGTATATGAAATTGTGTGCAGCCTACACCACCTTTCAAAAATAATCACTAAGTTTGCAACGAACACTCTATTCGTCGGCCGTTTGTCAAATATCGAATATTTGGCGAATACTGTTTGGCATTTCAAACGACATTCTACCCGATAAATAAAATTTAAAAAAAAATTAATTTTCTCGCTTGAAATATTCATGGATAAGCAGTTTGATCTCAAAAAAATAAATACATAATTTACGAATATTTTTTTGATCTACTTCTTTTTTTTACTGTTTGATATTCTGCCGTATAAGTCGAATACATATTGAATACAGTCGAATCATACATTATAAACATTCCCCTCCATGACCGAAAAAAATTCATTTCAATCTCTCGTTATGAGACCGGAACATTAGTGTTGATGTTTAATGAGCTAGCAAGCGTACGATTAGTGCAACTCATAAATCATCCTGTCAGAATCAATTATATTATTCACTAAAATATTTTTTTTATAGGTCCGTGTTTACATAATACATACGTGTAGTTGATCAAAGCAAGTTTTGTTCGTTCATCGCGCGGATTATGTTACAAACTTTGTTTGACTAACAATATTATTTACAATTTCTACAAAAGATTTTAAAATGGATGGACAATATCGTTTAAACTCCTGTCACACAAACTATAGAACGCGTTTACAAAATAAATAGTAAATGTATTTATTAAAAATAGGTAGATTTTGTGCCGCTTCTAACGAATGTTAATACTGCACTAAACGTCCGGGCAATTTGATTATAAATAAATACACACTCACACGCTTGAAAAGTAGGGGAAGTGCGAGTTACGGCGGTCGATTACTGAGCACAAGTGTGGGTGCTTTAATTATTAGAATTATATTCTGCTACAGCCCCGTAAGTTGACTCATAACGCGATTCGACTGTAGTTCTAATATTTGTTACAAACAAAATATGAAAATAATTATTCATATGTTCAAAGACTAAAGAAATTTGTAGAATATTTTTCAGCAAATTCAATATATTTTTAAATTATGAACCTCTATTGATATGATTACTTGGAAATTATATTCCCGGCTTGAGTATTTTTTTTGATTTGTACTGTATTAGTTTAATTGATGATGGGGTTAGTAATTTTTGAACGGTTGTGTATCGACGAATAGGTACCCTCGTTATTTATCTTGTCTTGGTTTAAATGGACTTTGGCTATTATGGTCTTTATACATATATATTGTCCAATTTAGGTTTATTTCTTGATTCTGTCTTTTTTGTTCAATCGTTCTTCGAGCCATTCTTCCATTCTTGGGTACATATTAAAAATGTAAATTTTGCTCTGGTTTCCCAAAAAAAGTACGGACCATAGAAATCGATGTGTAGTATTTTTTTTTCTTTTTTTATAACCAATAATGGACCATATAGAAAGTTCCGTGAAGGACATTCAGTTTGGTTAACTATGAATAAATTTTAATATTATTAAAATTTAGCCATTGGCTATCCACAACCAAAAACTTACGAAAACTACTTTTTGGGTTCCGAAGCCGAAATCTTCGGAGTCCCTATAATTTCGTCATATCAGTCTGTTTGTCACGCCCTGATTCATACCTTAATTTTTTGAGGTACTTTGCCGTATTTGAAAGTGGAATCAAAAATCTGTTTTTCGCGTATATCGTGTGAGCTATCGTTAAAAACAGCTTGTAAAATAAAGCTAAAATTTTTCCCCATTTCATTTTTAAGCTCCATTTGCGAAATATTGAACTTTAAAATTACTTTTATTCCCCCAGACCTGAAGGAAATTAAAACGTCACGCTTCGATCATTAAGGTAGATGCTGAAAAATGAATAAAATTGTTGTATTTCGTTATCGCATATTTTTTGATTGAGGAGAGATCCCCAGTGAATCAAAATGAAAAAATCAAGAATTTTCTGAAAATATACATATATATACTGTTATACCACTAAATACGATCTAAGAAAAAAAATAAAAATCCATCGAAAAATTGCATTTTGAAAATAAATTTTCAAAAATCACCGCTCTTTCTCGCCTATAAACAGCCGCCATTTTGAATATATATTACGGAATCAAAAGTTCCTAGTTCTTGCCAAAATGACATTATCGAAGAATAATATGCAGTTTAATTTATGTCGATATCTCAAATACTTTTTGAAATACATGAGGAACCACGTCGAAAAATGTACTTAGGAGAAAATAGCATTATAGTAAAGTGCATGCACTAAAATGCCCATAACTTTTTGATTTTTGATTTTTTTTAAAATAAAATTTTTGGGGAATGTTTCTAACACCTTAAGGAACATAATTATGAAGAAAAAAAATCGATTTCTTTTTTTGTTTTTAGCGAATCTCCCCTTAATGTCATATAAATATTGAGATAAGTATTTATTCGGTGATATATATTAAACAGTTTTAAGGAAAATATATTTCTGTTAATGTGATACACAGAGAACCAAATTATCATGTAATTGACCGTCAAATAACTCAATATGTACAAATAACATTGTCGAATAACTTGATGAAGGTTTTAAATTTAATTTTTCAAAGATATTTTGTTAAAATTGATAATAATTTTGATTTTGTTTGTTTCAGGTACATTTTTTTTCGATGTTTTTCTCATCCAAATAAGAGCAAATCGTAAGTTTTAATGTAATCTAAATAATGTTGAGATATTTCGTAATATGCCCCCAAAAAATTATTTTCTTATGTTTTGCATAAAATTCAAATAATTTGCAAGTGTTAAAATTAACACGGCATCGCCATGACACCATACGTTCAAAATATTTTGATATCAGATTGATTTTATTAACATTTTAAATCATTCTCGCATTGATTTAATATTCAGACAAAATTTGAAATATTTATAACACAAAATATACAGGATGAGTCTTTTGACGTTTTTATTAGACGGTTAAACTGTGTTTGCTCAGATAACAGTTGTAGATAGTAGACTAGTGATGTCGAGCCGAAGAGTAGTTAGTCGATTAATCGACTAAAGTTGTTTTTCAGACAAATTTAATTATTAGTCGAAAATATCGAGCATAGAATAGTCGACTAAAATCGATTAAATATTTAATCCAATTCATGAATAGGGCAACTAATATTACTCTTCCAAAAACGAGGTTCTCTTTTAAATTTCGTTACTGACTTAATTAGCCGTTTAAAAGAAATTAATTAATAGTCGAAGGTAAAATAGTCGACTAAAAAATGACTACGAAAAATAATACAAAAAAAATATTAATCTTTTAAAAAAAAATTAATCATTTTAGTCATTTAGTCGAAAGTAAAATAGTCGGCTAAAAAATGACTAAATGTAAACAAAATTAGTCGACTAAACCGATTAATCGATTAATCATCCTACATCACTATAGTAGATACCGCTAGGTACAATCGATTGCTGTAGCCAGGAACTTCATAGTTCTTTTAATTTTCGTGCTGCTTTTATTTTTTTTTAAATGGAAAACTAAGTTTAAAAGCTTTTTTTTTTAAAAAAAAAATTATTTTATAATTCAAAACTATCGGCAACACTCAAATTTCCATTATTTTGTCTCGTTTTTGAATAATTTCCCTTTTTAAAAATCATTTTTTTTTTAAGTACGTGCTGTAACTGAATTCAAACGACATTAAAAATATGAAAAACGTAAATAATTTTCAATAAATTAATAAATATGGGTCAAATTATTAAATTTGCAATTGATTTAAATGCTAACGATTTAAAATTATTTAAATGTTGATACGTGTGCCATCTATATTTTAAAAGATAAATTATCTGTTGAACTATCTATTAATTGCTGTTTCATTTCTTGAATAAAGGAAACAATACTACTCCTATTGAACCTAATCTCTACAGAGTTCCATTGAACCTAATCTCTACAGAACCTAATCTCTTATTCGAACAATGTTTTGATTCAATCAACAGTTATGGCAACTCTCAAAAAACTCATCCTGTATTATATATACATATACATGATATATTTATGAATGTTTTTTATATTATAATACCACTGATATTATTAATAACAAGTTTTGTTTGATAGCTGTAAGGCAATTCTTTAATAATAAGTAACATTTCTTCAACCAAATGGTCTGAGCTGTTCTTGAAGCAAATTATCATTTTTTGTTTGTTGATGGGTTCAGTGTAAAATTAAACATTCCTATAAAATTAGTTGAATCAAAAATTTTCAAACTTTCGTGCACCAATTTTAATTTCATTTCTAACGAAATAGTTGAAAAAAGGGGTAATTTATTCTAAAACATTATCACAAAGCAGGTAGCTTCTACATAGTATATTAAATGAAATTACAACATTTTTTAAAAATATTTTCGGAAAAAGTGTTAAAATATTATTATCTGCTACCCTTATCAACAAAATATCGCTTAGAAAAAGCTGAAAAAATTATGAACGTTGAAAAGTCAGGTTTAGGCTTGGACCAAAATAGATTTGGAGACAAATAATCCTACAATATTTCCGAATTAAAGACATTTTGCTATCAGAAATGGAAATTGCATCCCAAAATTTACTCATATTCGTCGTTCCATAAATCCATAGAGAAAGATTAAAAATTTACCTTTATGACGTCATCAAGTATATTCGTTTGGTTTTCAAGCTGTACGACTTTTTAATTTCGATTTTCGTTAGCACTAGCTTTTATTTAGTTTTGACAAAATTAAAGATGTACGAATTGAAATTCTGTCAACAGAAGGAGCACTTTGGTTACCACAGTAGGCTTGAAGCGCCTTCCTATGGGAAATCGCTTCTACCATTATCGTTAGAAGCTTCATTTCATCTTGATTCTCACGAACCTGCCTCCCCTTTTTTGACAGATAAAGGCCCGTTCATATATTACGTCATGCACTAACAGGAAAGGAGAGTATTCAAAAAAAGTGTGACTAAATATGATAAAGGGACCGAAGGGACTGCCAGTGTTGTGATGTCACAATTGTAAATTTTTTTTAATGAAACAATTTTTGATGACAATTTATCTCATGTGTATCAAGTACCATAAGAATATTGTAGTTTTTTCACTTTTACCATGGAAAAAGAGGTTAAGACAGATTTTTACAGCGAAAAAAATGGTTCAAAACATTTCATTGGTCATTTCATTGTAGGTAAACACGATAAAAACGAAACAAAAATTCGTATTGGTAAATTTAATTGATTTCAGAACCATAGTAACAATGTAAATAAATAATAATATGATATGAATTATATTAATTTATTTTATTCGTTAAATCGTCTTACCGTATTACACTTAAGGGGGGAGTTCACGCCAGAAACGGCTAATTAACTAATTTTTTTCGAATTTCGTTTTTTGTTTTTATTTCGTTCTGTGGTTCTTTACAAACACGGTGATATATGTATAAAACATGGTCCAAAAAAATTTTTTTTTTTCAAGTAGAAAAATATTTATTTGTGAGCCGCTGCACAGCCAAGTTGCTGCTCCTTTGCAAATAAGGCTCCCTCCCCCCACGCGATTTGATCAGTAATATTTAGTTTTGGTGTGTACACGAGTTATAGTATGCACTGAGATAATGTTCTTTTATTTGTATGCCTTTGTAGACGTTTTAATAAACAGTGAGTAAACCGCTTCTTTTGTTATTATTTTTGTTTTTTACCGTTTCCCGAAACTTGTGTTTTTCCCGACAAGGAAAATCATATCTTAAGTTCTAGAAAAGATAGAGACTTAATTTTTTTTAAATTTTGTTTATAAACATATTGCGCATAAAGTGAAGTATGCTTTTTTCATTTGAACAATTGTTACTATTTTTAAACATTTTTTTTTTAACAAAAAATTGGGTTTTATAATTTTTAGAACTTTGGAATTACAATTTTATAGTTAATTTTTAAAATTACCTGAAACCCATACTCAGCTTTATGGACAGGTCCTTTAGGAATAAAATAATGAAAGAATTGGAAGAATAGAAATACATCTGGCATACGCTTTCTGAGCGTTGCTTTTACCACTATTGGTACCTATGCCTTTAATAAAATATGAATTAAGCCGTAAGTGCTCTACATATATTATTTTGTCAAAATCATATTTGCGATGTCACTCTGCAGGAGGAGAAAAGGCGGTATCATTCGGAGTTTTTCACCGCCGATTTTCTTGCGTATTGTTTTATTTTTTTCCGACATCATTTTGCATAACTATTTTCTTTGTCCACTCCATAATAATAATAATAATAACAATAATAGTAAGTAATATTAACCAACATGTATTGTGCGTGGTATTAAAACAGAAAAACTGGTTTCCAATTTCGAACAACAATGATAGCCAAATATATATGTATATATTTCTCTTTATTTATTGGGTATCTGTCAATATAGTTATTGTTTGCTTGTCAACCTTACGGCAACAACACGTATGGTAAAAACATAAACTATAATTTATAACGTCTATTAAATCGCGCTCGGGCTTCGCTGGCTGCCTCGCCGTTGCCCGGTTGACCATGTTTATAATTTTTCTTTTTTTGGAAGCTTATATTGTTATTGTATTATATGTATTGAACTCAATATCATTTTTTATTGGACTCGTAGGAGTCTGTTGTAATGATTATTATGAATCGATAAGAGAAATAACAACGGACATTTTCAATAAATATTGTTCTCGTGTTCGCCTCTGAATAGATCCCCCTCGCCCCTTCTCGATGTGAGGTGTGAAATTTCACAATAGAAATGAGCGTTATTGATTGTGTTAATGATCGTTATCAATCTTTGTTCATTTCCTTATTAAAAGAAAATGTTTTTTTTGATAATAATATAAATGATGTTTAATGTCACTTTATGACATAATGAATTGGTAGTAGTTATTTTACTAGAAAACAACGGAGGTCAAAAAATAGTGTTATGACTCGCGGGACATTTGCTCAATGCATTAGATACAACAATTTTATAAAATAATTCCAGTTATATCTCTTAAATCACTATATTGAGCTGTACTATGGGTTGAATTATATACTGTGTGAGTTTTTCGAGAATTGCCATTTTTATTACAGCCAAACCAGTTGATTTAATCGAAAATTGTTCAAATAAGAGTTGTAGATATCGACGGGGGGCAACCGATTGCTATGGTCAGGAGCTTTATAGCTCTTATGGTTTTCGAGCTATGATACAAACTTATCGATTTTTAAATGGGACTATATATTAATTTTTCGATAAAACTGATCTAATGCATTAATTAACAACATAAATGAGCAAAAAAATTTTTTTTACCCAAGTTTAATTTTTTTAATTTTTCTTTAATTTATCAGTTAGGCGATAAAAATATGCATAATATGTACTTAAGGCTACTTCAACCGATAGTGTTTCTCTTGGTTACATTTCCATTACATCCAAGAAAAGAACCTTTTCCAGTACCATTTCTATCATACAAATTTGGTTGTAACAGAAATGGTAACTCTCAGAAAACTCACACGGTATACGGATTTTCTCCGTAAGGACCCACAAAAACTTTAATATTACGTTATATCTAGCCAAATTAGTAAAAAATTAGACTTTTCATTTAAAGAATTAAATAAAAAACTAAGTATACAACATTCTTTCTACATGTCTTGAGATTACAAAAAAAAAAAAAAAAATTCAAAAATGAGCTGAGTATAAATGGCTTTGAAGTCGACTATGCGAAATTTTTCCACCTTGATGGCTCCTCGCGTTCTAAAATTCCCAGTGAACACCAAAGTCAGAAAATCAAGAATTTTCTGAAAATATACATATACAGTTATGGCACTAACTAGGATCTAAGAAAAAAAAAATAAAAAACCAGCGAGAAATCGCATTTTTAAAATAAATTTTCAAAAAGCGCCGCTTTTTCTCAACTATAAACAGCCGCTATTTTGAAAATATATTACGGAACCAAAAGATCCTAGTTCCTGTCAAAATGACGGCATCGAGGAATAATATGCACTTGAATTTATGTCGATGTCTCAAATACTTTTTGAGATACACTAGGAACCATGTCAAAAAACGTACTTTCGAGAAAAAAACATTTCAAGTTTTTTTATTTAAATTAAATTATAATAAAGTGCGAGCACTAAAATGCCCATAACTTTTTAATTTTTGATTTTTTTAAAATAAAATTTTAGGAGAATATTTCTAACACCTTAAGGAACATAATTATGAAGAAAGCGAAAATCGATTTCTTTTTTTTAGCGAATCTTAAAAGTTGATTTCTTGTGAAATTATCCACAATACAATAACTTTTATCGTTAAAACCCAACACAGGCTCGTTATTCGATAATAAAGTGCACACACTGAGCATGCGCGGCGTGCAATGGAATTTTTACTTTGCTTTTTATACTTAATTGTGAATTTTATTACAAAACCATAAAAACGCTATATTATGTGCGCATCAAGGCACAAAAAAAATACAAATTGCTATAAAATTCGTCACAACACTTTTTGATTTATATTTTATTTATGGTCGATTTTATTGTCACTCTTATCCGCGCCGCAGCCATATTGTGTCCGTGTGTCTGTCTGTCTGTATGTCTGTCTTTCGACGACATCGCAATATTGCCATATTTGTTCTGCTATCATTTTGAATAAAATTGTATTATTAAATTTTTCGTTATACATATAGGAAATATTATTATGAATTATATACGTGCAGATTTTGTACACGTAACCCTGATTTAACACGGTGGTTGGTTCGTATCAAAAAATGTCGTGTAACATAATTTAATTGTATATTTCAACATAATTTTTAAGACCCCGAAGAAAAAATTTACTACAGTTGTAGAACCCAATTTTTTCTCTGTACTGAAAAGTGGGGACGAAATACATAGTTTTAATTAAAAATCATCTAGTGATTGAAAAATTATCAAAATGAATCGGTTGGGAATCGAACTCAGGATCTTTTGATAAATAGTCAAGCGTCTTCTTTCTAGACCACCGATTTTCTGTTCGATAGCCACTCCATTTTATGAATATTATTAATTTATGTCACAGAAAATTGGTAGCCTAGCGCAAATGGGTTTGATTGGCTTTTAAGAGACGTTGGATTCGATTCCCTCCATTTCCAGTCAATTTAAATTTGATAATTAGAAAGCTAAGAAGTTAGATATATTACATCCTGTGGAATATCTTTAGAAAAACAGCTCTTATGCTGTCTACACAATCAATGAAATAAGGAATAAGAAATAAGAAATAAGGAATAAGAAGTATACCATCTAGTGTCGTTGAATGGAACTTTAATGAAATAAGAAATAAGGAGTAAGAAATAAGGAGTATGCCATCTAGTGATGTTGAATGGAACTTTAACGTAACTGGTCATAGATATAAATATGTAGGTATTTTTTTACGTCAAAATTCGCGATTTTTTTCACTTAGTGACAAAAAAGTCATCACGAACGTTACTTTTTCATGAATTCTGATGTACAAAAATACCTAAATACATTTACCTATAAGCAGTTAAGTTCAAGTTTCATTCAACGTCACTAGATGGCATACTCCTTATTTCTTATTTCTTATTCCTTATTTCACTGATTGTGTAGAGAGCCTTAAAGTTGAGATTGCTTTTATTATTTTTCATTTTCAAGCTTCATTTACGAAATTCTGGACTTCAAAATTTATACGATAATGTTGGTCCTTCGGGACGGATACTTTATGAATTTTTAGTTATGGTAAACAGTTATGAACTATATTAGGTGCATGTTGTACACATGACCCTGTTTTAACACGACGATTGGTACCAATAAGTGTCGTACAACACGATTTAACGAGTTTCTTTCACATAAAACCGGCATTATGTTACTCTCGATGTCATGAATTCATGATGAATGTGGAGTTGTGAATCATTAATCGTTTCAATTTGTAATGCTAATCGCTTCTTTGATAACAATCTGATCAACAAACAACTATATATGTAGATATATATGTATATAAATGGTACGTTGTGTTTACCGCACTTGCCGTTATGGCCGCCATCTTCATCGCCCCGCCGAAGTGGTTGAAACTTGAAACAAGCGATAATCGAATACACACTGTGTTTGAGTCATACACAATCATGTATGGTAAGTCCATCATCATCAGCAACAAAAAAAAAACACTGTTTAAATATTTCAATATTAATCAAGTTCGGTATTATTAATCTAAATTATAAATAAATAATCAATCAGTAAGGTGGATTTTTTATCGATCAATCGATAGGTGGACGCGCGATGACTCTACGGTTTTTTTAATTGATTTTTTTTTCTGTTATTAGTTGGATAAATATTTGATGGTATATAATTTACTCTGATAATAAATTTCGTAAGAATACCTACCGTAAGAATCTCTTGAAATGGATTATGGAATTACATATGTCTTGGATTCTGTCTGTTGAATGACGGTAGGACATCTGGTGGTGTTGGAGAATCAGATTATTCTTAATTTGATTTTTCTGTTCGTTGACAAAAGTTTGGTTCGGACTTTGCTTGTCAACCCAATTATCATTTTGTCGTATGACTGCTCATTTTAAAGAGAAATTAATGGGCTTTAATTTGATACTAATCTTGAACACTTTTTGAGAAAAATATTTTTTTTTTTTGGAAAGCCTCAAAACTTGTTTTTGAAAATTTTTTTGAGATAGTGTTTTTTGAAAATTATGAAAACAATATATATTTATAATAGTGACTTGGAGAATGCGCCATAAAAATTTCAAAGTGCGACCATGTTGGGATCAGCAGTTATGATAAAAAATGCATTTTAGTGTATAGTATTTTAAGAGCTTGGTTTCAGAGAAGTGTCCCGAAAGAAATCTCCTTTGAAACCAAGCTCTGTCAGAATGCGTTAAAATACTATACACTAAATTGCATTTTTTATCATAACTGCTGATCCCATCATGGTCCCACTTTGAAATTATTATGGTGCATTCTCCAAGTTACCATTATAAATATATATTATTTTCATAATTTTCAAAAAACACTATCTCAAAAAAATTTTCAAAAACAAGTTTTGAGGCTTTCTCAAAAAATGTTCAAATTAAAGCCCATTAATTTCTCTTTAAAATGAGCAGTCATACGGACTTTCTAGGACTCATAGAACTGAAATTAGAACATTTTATAGTGCTAGGCTTGAGTAACAAAAAAGGGTACTTTGCAATTTTCAAAAGTATATAACTCAAAAACTATAAGAGTTAGAATTTTTTAAAAATCATATTTGAATTCAGGATGCTAAAGAGTACAGTTAACCAAAGTTTCAAAGAAATCTGTGATAGTCAAGTCGAAAATCATTTATTTTTGGTTGGTTTTAAAAAAAATGACCCATAATTGGATTTTGATAAATGGAATATCTTCCTAATTTGAGAGCTGAGTCCGACCCAGGATTACCAATTTTATCTTTGTGGAATCATTTCGGTTAAAAATTACAAAATCTACTTCCATGAATCATTTATTACTTAAAACACACGCCGACGTAAATTTCGAAAAAAAAAGTTTATATCATTACCACAAATTTAATGTCAGATTCTTTCAAAATTTGTCATTTTCTAAAAAACTTGACAATATTACAAAATCATATCTTATGGTAAATTTTTTATGTTGTAATACACAACAACGACCAAAATATAAATAATAAAAAGACAAAATCTGTAGGTCAAATCTCAACGACCGACTTAATCCGATTAAAAAAAATTTGAGCCGAATATAAAAATTTAAAATATAAGTCTCTTGTAACCGCGCACAAATGAAATTGCTTTTGATAAAAAAAAAAAAATGTATATGGTAAAATATATACAACACTCACAAAAGCTATAAAAAGTAATTTACTAGTGGGTGTTTTCTTTTGTTAACGTTGACAATTGTATCTGTTAATTGAAACTATAAAAATGATTTTTGTCAAAAGTCCACTTCATTTCATAGTCGCCACAACATAAAAATCTTATCATTCGTTCAAAAGAAATCCATAAAACCACACCTACGCACGCAAGCAATAAAATATATTTAAAATAAATTATATTCAAAAAATTAATACATAATATACAGTTACCCATATTTAACATTAATACCCAGAGCTCCCCTATTGAAATAGTATAATATTTTAAAAACCTTGTTTATAAATGTTTATTACTTTAAAGTATATTAACGACTTTAATTAGGTGTCTGACTGTCCGTCCGTCCGTTCGTCCGTACCCGCCTCGGTGGTAACGCCAGAAGCGAATCATAAATCAAATAAGAAAAAATATATTTAAAAAAAATTTATTCACTTTTTTTATTGCCTAATTTTTTGATTTTCACTGTATTTTGAAGGGGGAAAATTGGCCATGGGTAAGCTGGATATTCATTAAAGGGGGAAACCATATTAAAGGACTCATTTTCACTAATTTTTTAGGATTTTTTTTTACGTGTGAAGAATTAATTAGAATTCAGTTAAATTTTGACATTCACAGTAAAAAAATTTGTATTCTGCGTACAAAAAAACTAGTGGTTAGAATTTTTGTGTTAAATAAGTAACACAACCCTGTGTTAATGTAACATTTAGTGTTTGTGTTAAATTAAAATAGGTATTAACACAAATTTCGATTTAACAGAATAAAAATGTTAATCTATTTTGAACAACAAAAAATTAACACAATGTTTGTGTAAAGGAAAATAATGTTATAAGTACGCTGGTTTTTATGTATTTCAACACAAAAATTGTGTCATACGTACACAAAACTACTAGTGTTCTTTATTTTGAATGTATAAATACAATCTCAAGTAATCTGATATGATTTTTTGTAACTGAATCTGTAACAAAATAACCTATAAATGTAGGAAAATTGTTTCATTTTTAAACGTTTAATAAAACTATATTCGTCAGTAACTGAAAAAACGTATAATTTTTCGATTTTGTTTAATAATAAGAACTACTCTCATCTTTTTTATTATGTATATTTTGGTAGATATAGTATATGGAAACAAGTAAGAATTTTTACAAAGGACTGACTTTGCGTGCTTTGAGTCTCAATTATAATAATATATGAACAAAATCGTTACAATTTTTGACGATTTTCAAATATCTTAAGCTACAGTGAAAGTAAAATTTGAATAAAAAAGTTTAACAAGTAACTCTGATAAATCTGAAAAATTAACACAAAATGTATGTCCTCGTGTGTCTTAAATCATTGACACAAATCTTGTGTAAAGATTTGTCACATATGCTTTGTGTTAAAATAACACAAGAAATTGAGTGAACCGTTCTGGACATGTGAAATGTGTTAATTTTAACACAACTTTTTTGACTGTGTTGTAAATTTTTTTTTAATAATTTCAGTAATTTAGCCATTCTAAATTAATTTGGTTCTCTATAACATCTTTAAAAAAATATATTTTCTTTTAGAGTGTCGGAGTCTTGTTGTCAAGAGTTTGTATTTGTACTTTTTAAAATTTCTTCGATCTGCTATTGAAAAATTACAGAAGCGGGACAGGAGGGGTGCGGGAAGCTCACTTTGGAGCTCCATATTTGTCAAACAGGAGTTCAAAATTAAAACTTTCTTATTCCGAGATTTTTTCTTCGGAGTCCTAAAAACAACTAAATAATTACTGACAATTAGTTACAATTTGTTCCCCTTCTGCCCCTCTGCGACTCAATCTAGTATGGCTACTTCATTATCAACTAGCAGCACACCTGTTGTTGTTTTACTTGCAGCTCTGATGTGTGTTAGAATTTTCCCTTCTTTTATAATTCATCAAGATTTCTTTTGTATAGTGCCAATTTATTCCGTGAATCAAATTGAAAAATTCCTATGCGTGTTTTCAATCAGAGATTGATCAACAAACACTTCATCCGCCAAAAATGTAAAATCTATTTATTTAATATCCGAAAATTGCACTGTTAAATGTCTGATAATTATTTTTCAAATTGACTTTTTTATAGTCGGCAAAACACTTTGCATACAAATTTACGATAGGATTAACGAATTTTATTATTCATCACCTCAACGAAACACCATGGTCAGCCCAAATAGTGCAGTAAAAGCGTACTTTGACCGTGCATTTTGGTAGGCAGCAATTTTTTTTTTTTTTTTTGGAAGTCGTAAGGGGGTCAGTGATGAATGTAAAACCGAGTTTTCGGGATCCGCGGTGGTGTCGTTTAGCCGCCATCTTCGAAAAATTTTATTTTTTCGAATATCTCCAAAACCGTAAGTCTGACAAAAAATTTGTAAAGACCTTATTTACAAATAATTTCATTTTCTACAAAATTTGTTATAAACTTTTTTACATAGCTTTAAAAACAAAAAAGTTATCAACAAAAAACCATGAAAAATTTAGGAACGAAAACTTTTGAAGCCAGATAACTTTTCTATTTTTAACCCGACAAAAAATATGCTTCTTATCATTTTTATAGAGTACTTTTCAACGAAAAATTTGAGGTATTAAATTTTATCATCCCACATTATTAATAATAATAATGAATAATATTTAAATGCTTAAAAATATATCATTCAAATAAAAAAGATAGTTTTATTTATTTACATACCTCACTTACCTTTCTTTACAGCGCGCAAACTCAATAATTGTATGTTTAATAATAAAAATAAGTAGGTCAAATTGTTCCTTAAGAAATTTCCTATGAAAAATATAAGAAGCATTAATTTTGTCGGGTTGAAAATAGAAAAGTTATATGGCCTCAAAGTTTTCCACTCCTTAATTTTCCACAGTTTTTTGTGAATAACTTTTTTAATATCGATTTTCTGACAAAATGTTTCAAATAAAAATTGTGGAAAATACAATTTTCTATAGAAATGGTCTTTACAAAATTTTTGTGTGCCTCACGGTTACTACAGAGATAATCGAAAAATTAATTTTGACCTTTTCTCCAAGATGGCGGCTAAACGGCAACACCCCCAGCCCCGAAAACTCACTTTTACATTCACCACAGGCCCTTCTATGAATTTCAGAAAAAAAATTGCTGCCTACCCGAAATGCACGGTTCGATCGTTTTGAGTGACGCTTTTACTGTAGTAAAAAACCATTGGACATTAATTCATTTATGACACTTGAGGGACTAGATGATCCTCCGTGTATATGGAATACATTTACCCTTGAAATGCTTTTAACATTATCACAGTCACAGCTCGTAAACGGACTTGTTGTTCTCACTGGTTGGTTGGTGGTAGTCAATCGCACTATTGCCGTGATAATGGATCTTAATTTTGAAACAAAAATTATGAGGGAGGAGTGACGTAGGGGCGGGCAGGTCTCTGGACAGCAGCCACTAACTGAAAAGTGTTAATTATCTTTGAACATAAACGTTAAAAGTTCTTTATGTACTTACATACACGTCGTCCATTAAAAAGTGGTAAGGCGACAAGCATTTTAACAGTCATCGAATTTAAATACTATGTACTTGGATGACCAAGCGATCAGAGGCCACTCGATTGAAATTAAAAACGCCATTAGGCAGAGGCAGTATGACGTGAAGATTACACAGATAATGAGGACAAATTTGACAACAATGTTTTTTTGCAGGTCTGAAGCGGATTAGATTAGATAGAAGTATATCGGCAGCACGCTAAGCGTCTTCAAGAACTTATAATTCACTTCCACTTGGATCATTTTATCTTTTTATTTATGGTTTTTAGGGCACTGACAAATTTTTGAATACTTGATAATGCCATCAAGTTAGAAAAAAATTTTTACCGAAATCAAACTTTATGAAAGTGATTTGAATTAAGGATGTTTGGAAGGTACAATCGGAGATAAAAGTACATGAAATTAGAAATTCGTGAATAATTACGTTGTATAACAAACTATGAGGTAAATAAATAGTTATCTTTGTTAAATAATAGTTATCACTACAACTGATTGTACAATACATCAAACTATAGCTCTCAGCTGAGTACAAGAGCTGAGTACATTCTGAGGATTTTTCGGAGAATTTCAAAATGCTACAAGACGATTGAAAATTTAGTAGAATGTTCCTCATTAAATACTAAGGCCCCTGTGAAAATTTCAAACTGATTCACTAAGCCGTTAAAAAGTTATTAAAAAAAAAAAAAAAAACTAATTTTACACGTAGGTACTCTTATGGAAATTCGAAAACAAAACAGATTAAATAACTTTTTAACGGCTTAGTGAATCGGTTTGAAATTTTCACAGGGGCCTTAGTATTTAATGAGGAACATTCTACTAAATTTTCAACCGTGTCGTAGCATTTTGAAATTCCTCCGAAAAATCCTCAGAATGTACTCAGCTCTTGTACTCAGCTGAGAGCTATAGTTTGATGATTGTACAATCAGTTGTAGTGATAGCTATTATTTAACAAAGATAACTATTTATTTACCTCATAATTTGTTATACAACACAATTATTCACGAATTTCTAATTTCATGTACTTTTATCTCCGATTGTACCTCCCAAACATCCTTAAAGTAATTGGTTGGATTTGGGTAATTAAAGTACAAACTTTTCATTTTTGCTATTAAAATAACAGAATTCTTTTTAGAAATATGACTAATTCTGATGCAGATGTCTTTTAGCGAATTTCCAGAATGGAATTGAGCTATTACAGCCACTGTCACAACGCGACCTGAGTCCGGGACCCTGGCAGAAATTTGTTTTGAGGTCCCTAGAAACCGAAAATAATATTCGCTAAAATTTATATATATATATATATATATATATATATATATATATATATATATATATATATATATATATATATATATATATATATATATATATGTGTCCGCACGATAACTCTCGAACGGAATGTCCTAGGATTACGAAATTTGGTGAAAGTATTGGAAGTCCCAAACCGTTGGATGAGTTCGTTAACCAGACACGTCGGATGCCAGGAACATGGTTTTTGTTCTTGCAAAAAATTAGTTTTTTGCCAAAATTTCCACTTATTCAAAAATTTTGGCGAAATTTTTTTATACCATTTAAAAGAGAAGAAAAAATTACATAAAAAAGGTCTTTAAACTTTTTTTTTATGTCAATTAGTTTCCGAGAAAAACTATGTGTCTTAGAATGTGATCTTAGCGATGTAATCTTAAGTGATGTAATCTTAAAGTCTTAAGTTACTCACAGTCTAAGCACATATTCGACACACTACATATGTATAGTCAAAGAAGATATAGGGTATGTAATATGTATAACGCCAATATGGTATACCCATACGATCACACAATTATGATAGGTACATGTATAATTTCGATGTAAGAACAAGTAAGAGTACAGAGGTACAGCAACTATTTTAAAAGAGGGTACGATAACTCAAGAACGAAATACCTGATTTTTAAGAAATTTCTTGAAAACGTTGGAATATATATATATATATATATATATATATATATATATATATATATATATATATATATATATATATATATATATATATAGATATATATATATATATAGATATATATATATATATATATATATATATATATATATATAGATATATATATATATAGATATATACATATATATATATATATATATATATATATATATGCATATATATAAATATATATATATATATATATATATATATATATATATATATATGTAGAAATATTTACAATAATTTAGTTTTTCTTTTAATTGAATAAATTCTTTAATTTAATATTTTCTATTAGTCTTTATATATTGTCTTCAAAATACGTCTCTATTTGTTTATCATAGCTAACTTAACATTATTGCTCAATTTTTAGAACAATTATAAATTAATTAAAATAACCCTGTTGCAGCATCCTGCATAACATAGCGAACTTCCATTTACAAAAGTACGTTTTTCTCGGAAACTAGTTGATATAGAGTAATTGTAAATAAAAAATACCCCTGTCGCAGCATCCTGCATAACATAGCGAATTTCCATTTACAAAAGTACGTTTTTCTAGGAAACTAGTTGATATAGAGTAATGGTAAATAAAAGAAAAAATACCCCTGTCGCAGCATCCTGCATAACATAGCGAATTTCCATTTACAAAAGTACGTTTTTCTCGGAAACTAGTTGATATAGAGTAATTGTAAATAAAAAAACCTTCTTTATGTTAATTTTCCGCCTCATTCCGCCAAATCTTTTTCACGAAAAATGTCCAAAACACCGTAAATGTTTTCACGAAATTTCTTAAAAATAAGATGTTTCGTTCTTGAGTTATCGTGCGGACACTTAGTAAACATATATATAAATGTGTCCACACGATAACTCAAGAACGAAACATCTTATTTTTAAGAAATTTCGTGAAAACGTTTACGGTGTTTTGGACATTTTTCGTGAAAAAGATTTGGGGGAATGAGGCGGAAAATTCACATAAAGAAGGTTTTTTTATTTACAATTACTCTATATCAACTAGTTTCCGAGAAAAACGTACTTTTGTAAATGGAAATTCGCTGTGTTATGCAGGATGCTGCGACAGGGGTATTTTCTTCTTTTTGTGAATTAAAAAACTTGAGTAAACTTTACGAGATCATCAAATTTCTAAAATTAAACTTTGCGGAAGTGATAATTGATTAAATTAGATTAATATGGAAGTGAAACTTTTGACTCAACATTTTTGATCATCTCGCTTTTTTTGCGCTTGTTTAAAAGTTTGTTTAAACGGTTTTATAAGCGCCAAAATAAATTTAAAATATGAACTGAATTTCTCAGTCCTTCTCTTAAAAAATTTTTGTTGTGAAATTATTTGAAACAATTTTTTTTTTTTTTTTTTAAATAATTAAAATAATCTAAATAATAAAAGAGATTACTGTACCAGAATGTTGTAATTTAATTTATAGTACTTAATAAACCACGGCCTACTATGTATCAAGAAAAAAATGTAAATATTTCTTGTGTTTG
Organism: Brachynemurus nebulosus; assembly: GCA_035578155.1. Taxonomy (NCBI): domain Eukaryota; kingdom Metazoa; phylum Arthropoda; class Insecta; order Neuroptera; family Myrmeleontidae; genus Brachynemurus; species Brachynemurus nebulosus. Next base: position 2,838,002 of record JAPWDM010000026.1, read on the forward strand.
TTAACGAAAGATTGTAATAGGTAATTATAAGAGTAATTATGACTGTAAATATGATAATTACAAATAAAATATTTCATTCTACAAAACAACAATAGCAAGTGGTAAACATGTCAGCAGAATAAGATGCATTTATTTCAATTCATTGGAATTAATTCAAGTTATGTAACAGTTTTTTCAAAAAGAAAAATGTGAGAGCACTAATATTATTACGTAAAATTTTCAGGGGATTAATATACAGTGATTGATCTAAAAACTGAAATGAATTTTCAGGATTAACCCTAGAATCATATGTTGGTCTACGAGAAACGTTAATCATACATCGACGTCGTTTTGACGGATGGACTTTTTACGGAGAGTTTTAGAGTTTATTTGCAAAAAACATTTTTTTTTACATAACAATACTACAAAAGCGAACAAAATATTTAAAAAAATTGGATTTGGAAAAATTTCTTTATGTAAATATTTAATAATTTTTTTAATCTTTTTATCAAAGCATATTTTCATTATAAAAATTAAAAAATAGATAAATACATCAATTGTATCATAAAATATGTGTTTCAAATAATTAATTTATGAACTATTATCAGTGAGTGGACATGTGTGACTTTACAGAATGTGAAATTTCTTAGTCATAAATATTCCTATAGATATGTAGTTATTTCCCCATTAGGCACATTTGTAAATTTTCTTCCTTTTGACAGACACTATTTCAATACAAACAAAACGACAAGGACTATAAACAAAATAAATACATCTTATATGTTATAACAACAAATAAATTAGATAACAGAAGTTTCACAACAAGCAGGTACCGACAAGTTGTAGTATTGGAGCAGGTAGAGAAGTTCGTTCGTCGTTTTGACGTGTACGTATGATTCTAGGGTTAATTCTACAAAATTGTGATCTTATAAGTGATCTTCTAAAGCTATAATTTTAATTGTAATAGAATTGGTAGTAACTGAGTTATAGATTGCCGGAAAATTAGGGATTTTTACGAAGTGTAATTGGTTCTAAAAAAAAAATTATCACTAAAAAGTATTTACTGTTTCTCAGTACAATGCGGAACAATTCATGGCCAATTTTTGGGTAATTTTTCTAAATTCATATGGTCAATTATTGCCCATACATTACAGCCCATACTACCAATGCCAGAAAAGATGCTACAGATGCATCGTGAACCGTGAAATTTTAATTTGTTTGCCATAAAATATGGTCTGCCGGTAGGCTCTTTAATATTTTGGCGGTGTTTCTTTTTTTGCACCACTGCACTTTAGCGAACATATGTCCAAAAAAGTTACCAAATATGTAACAACAATTGCTTTTTGATAATAATTAATATTAATTTCATGTAATTTTATTTTTGACCACAAACCAAAATTGAAAATCCCAATTATTGTTTACAGATTGTTTTTGGTAATTGAACACGAATTGTTTGTATTTAGTTACCTTCATGTGGCACTGACATACCTACGTCCTTTGTACACATAATTTGGAGACCAAAGCACCCGAGCATATATGTATGTACATTGTACATAGATGAGGCATTAAAATTTATTAAATTAATAATTTATTAGGTATTGTTTCAAGTGACAACATGTCATGTGTCGCCTTTTGTTAAAATCCAGCCGGATATATACAAGAAGTGCATACCATCTATAGGGTGTACACTCAAGATCGAAATAAAGTAAAATATTTTTTTCCATTGCTTCGGCATCCGAAACTAAACAAAACATCCGCAGAGGCCGATCGCGATCAATGATTAATTATTGATTAGTTGGTTATGCATTGTGTGCGATGTTTATCATCACTCATCACACGGATGTGTTCCTACTCACACAAATACATACCAACACACACTACTCTTTTGGTTTCTATGTATAAAAAATTTTAACAATAAGATAAACAGAAAATACATAAAAAATATAATTTATATTTTTAAATAAAATTGATTTGAATGTCAGTGTATATGTAGTATGTACGTATCACGTACGTATGTTTACAGTTTTACATATACATGTTGAACTGTGTTGAATCTATTCAGTGTTTGAATCATTTTATTTTATGTATTTGTTTATATAAAGTTTTTTTTCAAATATTGCCGGCTTCCGGAAAAGTTTACTATGAAAGTGCTCGGGCGTCATAGTGTTAAGGTACCATCACAGTGTGATCGGCCGAAAAATAGTCAATTTTTTTCGGATGGATAGAATGAGGGAATGGAGATGAATTTTTTTTACGATTAATACCACTATTTAACAATACAAAAATATTTTTTTTTATTCATTTTTATTTTTTATAATTATTACAATTTTTTGAAAAAAGTATCTCTAAAAAGGGCGGCTATTGGTGCCCACGATTGCGGCTGCAGTTTTCATCCGAAAAAAAGATCGAAATATTCAATCTGTAGATAAGTCGTTATTTTCCTATTTGGAAGTTTTTTATTTGGAAATTTGAAAAAAATGACGGCGGTTTGAATAAAAAGTATAAAATTTAGGCCTTTTTTGCGTGTGAAAAAAAGAACGATTTTAAAAAAATTCGTCAAATGCGTGTTTTTGACACGCACTAAGTAATGTCATCTCAGTGAAAGTGTTAATTTATGATTTTTTGTTAACTCTATAGTTGTTAACTCTACAGCCCTCTTGCGTTTATTCAATATGAATGTACAACTCAATAATTATTCAGTCACACAACCATATTAATATGTCATCTTCGATGACATAAAAAAGCTTCCATAGCAACATGGAGAGTGGAATAAAGAATATTCTATCAAAATTCCAAACTTACAGCTTGAAAACTTTCCCGCTGAGAGTGGCTACCGTTTTTAAAAGGGGCATTTCGGGACAAATGCGTTTAAAATTTATCTCAAAATTGTTTCAAATCATTGTTTCAACAACATCGTGATACTGTGGTGACAATAATTGATCTTTTACGTTCACTGGTTGTGTAAAGACTGAATGTAAAATGGTATAGCATCCCGCCAAAAGGCGCCAATCGATCCACAGAATTTTATATTTAGACTGAATCCATTGATCCGTGGTCGAAACGACCGTAATAATTCGAATTTCAGTTTGAAATTTGGAGAGAACATGCATAACTGTATGTACTTTTTAAAGATAAGACCAAAAAAAAAATTGATTTTTTGAAAATTTTACACTGAGATGGTACCTTAAGGTAAAGAGTGGTAGATTGCTGTTACTAACAAGGATTATAAAATTAAAAAAAAATATAGGAAACGCGTCGATTCGAACCTGGAACCTCTCAGCTACTTTTATAAGTCCATAGACTTTGCACACTCAGCTATGTACAACTATTGCTCAGAATACAAATTAACTGATATATAAAGTGCAAGCTATGTTTTTCATAACTTTTCGGACGTTGTTTAATTCCTAAATGAAGGTGCATTGACTTAAAATTATTTTTATTCCAGTACGGGGGTAGGGGGGCATACTATACAACATGCATTAATTTCTACCAAATCCATGATTTTCAAGTTTAATATGTACCATAGCTATGATAGTGTTTCCGTCTTCTTAAAAACACTCCAAATATTTGTAACAGTGTTCTGATTCTATAAACTTTATCATTTTAGCCGTCTTTCCCTTATATCAGACTTTAGCTCAAAATTATTTTAAAAAAAATTTAATCATTTTGTTTGATTAGAATTAAAAAATTCCTTTTTCACCCAAAAAAGAGAAAAATAAATACAAGATATTTCCTGCTATCGACAATAATATTATCTACAGATTATTAAATTATTACTTTAAACATTTATTTATGAAATCAGTGAAACAATAGACATTCTAAACAAATGACTAATATTGTTGTTGTTTTGTTTGAAATATGACTTAAGTCAAGTACATATACATACTTAAGTCATAATATTGTGTATGTGTATCACGTCTTTACATTTGATTTCCTTTCAAATTGCTTATTGTTCCGATTGGCCTTAAGTCTTTGTGTGGAGATATTCAGTAATAATTTTCATTGTTTGAAAAAAAAAATCGTTATCAATAAATTGTTTAGATTTAACTGTGCAAGATTAAATCTCACAATTATTTAGCGGTACCACTCACACGAGCTAAGATAATATCAGTAAAACAATAATAATTAAATAAATTTAAATTTTTTTAAAAATTTTTAAAACGATTGCGTGCAAAATTTCGAAATTATCAACTTACTAAATGAACCGAATCAAACTATGCGCATATTTGTGGAAGGGTTCAAACGCAACGTTAAAGGCCGATTTACATCCTACACTTGCCGGGGGACAGGATTGTTCTACCGTGAAATATTTTAAATACAATTTTTAGAGATAAAGTGATACATTATAAAGCAACCTTTAAACAGAAAATCAAAAAGCTAAAGAAACGTGAAGTAACCCTTAGGAAATAATTATTATGTATTTTCAAACAGCGTGTTTTATAAAAGTATACTATTGAACGTGATTCAATGCAGTTTGAGCACGGAGTAGTTATATGGACAGTATGTATCGATCTTTAAAAAAAAAATCGATTCAAATAATGTCATTATCAGTGTCTTGATGTTTTACAAAAAGTTTTCAGTGCGTAGCACTGGTGTATTTACAGGGGGGCTCAGTACGGTATAACCCCTGAAGTGACATATTCTATATAGGGAATGCAAATATTTTTCAAATGAATTTTTAAAATTCCACGATGAAAAATCTTTAAAAATTTTTAAATAAAAATTTCTGAAAGTCCCATATTTCAAATTTAATTTAGATTTTAGTGTGCCGTGTATTTTGTAGTGTAATGTCACCATGACGAATAAATAGTGGAATTTGAAGTATGGAATTCCAGGAATCTTTATTTGAAATTTTTTTGAGCTTTTTTGTCGTGGGTTTTTATTTTAAAACTTTTTATTTGATTTGACTCTTTTAATTTTATTTTTATCCTGGAAAACCTGGAATGTTCTGGAAACGATTAGACCCATTTTTGTCCAGCTTGGTTAAAAACCACCCCACAGTGACCAGCTTTCAAAGTATGTTTTTAAGATTTTTAATTGGAAACTGTTGGACCAGTATCCATCAAATCTGGTTAAGAACAATCGCGCAATTACCAGCTTTTAAAGTGGGTTTTAAAATTTTTAATTTTATCCTGTAAATCATGAATTATCCTAGAAACGGTTGAACCAATTTTCATCAAACTTGGCTAAGAACCGTCCCATAACTACCAGAGCTTTTAAGTAAAAAAAAATTGAAGGCATTAAAAGTTAACAGACACAGTTTACTGTAAACGAATATACTTGCTCCGTTCCCTTTTGAGTAATAAAAAGGGTTTTGCCATTTTAATAGCATCACTCGCTTAAAGCTTGATTTTAAAAAATGCATTTTTTTAATTTGATGACATCATCAAGTGCTTTTAAAAAAACATAAATGAATGGAAAAATGAAAGGACATGTGGAACTACTAGAAAAAAAAGTTTCGTCGAATCAGTCATATTTCTAAATGAAGTTTCATCGTTTTTATACCAAAAATGAAAAGTTGGGAAAAAAAACTGTGTTTGCAAGTTTTTACAAACATTTGCAGATATTTTGCATTTTTTTTTTTTTTTTTGGATACACTTCAAAACTTCTAAGCCAGACGGTTGTACTTTTACCATTAAGTTTGTAACCTTTGTACAAACCTTCGTAACACAGGTGACTTTTAGGCGAGAAAATCCTAAATCCACTCCGGATGTTGCGCAGACATTACTACGATTTAACACATCACAAGTGAAAATTACTTTAAAAAGTCAATTCTAAAAATTAAAAATTCGTTTGCTTGGTTTAGTCTGGCACATCCTGTATTGTTGTTCAACAAAAAAAGCGGGTGTTGCCCACGTACAAGAGTATTACAAAGAGAATAGAAGACTGTAAGTATTGTTATAGAATAACACAACAGAAGAAAACCAGCAAAGAACCAGCTTTGCCGCGAGCAAACAATGTGTTTGTTGCTTTAGCTCGACGTTAACTTATTTCATCGCTGCTTCACCAACAACAATAAACTCAGCCGTGCTTGTAGAGAATTTTTTCAAAAAAATACAATTTTAATTCTAATACACATATGGACAGACATGCGATAGAAAGAATATGGCTGACATGTTTATGATTAGCTGACTCATTCGTTATTGCACTCATTGAGACACGATAGCAAAACCGCATAAGTTTATTCTGGATTCGAGCACTAAGACTGTCAAGCGAAAAAGAGTTTTTGTTGTATTTAGCTGTAAAAGTAGCTGTTAGATTTGTAATAATCTTATTAGCGAATTTTCGAATCGAAAATTCAGCTATTACAGCCATTGTCATGACGCGGCTTCAGACAAAAATTTGTTTTGAGATCCCTAGACACCGAAAATAATATTCACTAAAATTTATATACATATATATTACATATACATTATACATATATATGTATATATGTATTTATGTATCAGCACGATAACTCTCAAACGAAATATTCGATTTTTATGAAATTTGGTGAAAAGATTAGAAGTCCAAAAATCTTGGATGAGTTCTTCAGCCAGATACGTTCGATGCCCGGAACATAGTTTTTTTGAGCATTATTCGTGAAAAAAATTAGTCTTTTGTCGAAATTCCCCCAAGTTTTTGTAACATTTTTTCACACCATTGGAAAGAGGATAAAAAATCACATCAGAAAGGTTATTGAACTTTTGTTCTATGTAAACTGATTTCACTCCGAAATAAAAATTTTCATACACATTTTACGTTTTAGAGCTACCTAAACAATTTTCGTTTCGTGTCTGTCTGTCTGTTCGTCTGCGTGTCCAAAGATCCCACCAAGTGACATTTTTGATGGAATTTTTAAAAATTATACGGTTTGGTTCCTGACTTGTCCCCTTTGAAGTCCATCGCAGTCACAGTAATGGTAGCGCCACAGCGCTACCGTGAAATCCCATGGTCCCAGTTTGCTCAAATTTTGAGAGTATTTGAGGGGATAACGATAGTTACTGTGCATGCGCAAACGTGAAATGTAGTTTAAACACAAAATCACTTTAACGACTGGATCACAAAATCGGTTGCTAGTACTACGAGGAAGCTATGTGCCATCCGCCATTAGAAGTATACCAATTTTTTGTGCTGTGCTAACAGTTTTATAAGTTATATATGTTTTTTTTTTTTTAATTTTTAAATCTCGTGCCAGGCTTTATTTAATACGACGTTGCCAAATGTTGCCAGATTTTAAGTTAATAATTTATTTATTTCAAGAATTTTGTTTTCAACAACTCCTTTCTCTGCTTGCTACGGATTTTTCCTTGGAATATGACTATTGACTTACTATAGTCAACATGAAATTTATAGAGATTTTTTTTTTCATTTCAAAATTTGTCGAGTTTTGTGGGTTTTAATTGCTTTTCATCATTTGATTCGTAGTGGTCCAACCTCCTTAATAAAGCTATTATTAATTATTATTTATTATAGTTAAGACACTTGTCCGTATTAATATTGGTAATTTACATATGAAATTTAAAGGTGTATCCTATTTTATAACAATTTTTTTTTTTTATAATGCCAAGGTCGCCGTGATATTTTATTGGGAGTGGTCCCCCAATTTTTTTTCCACATAATTAGTTCAATTTACGTTTAAGACAACAAATCAGATTAGTTATATATAGTGATCGAAGAGGTTGCGGGGCTGACAGTATTGTCTTTATTTTTTTAAGGTATTAAAAATTGTTTATTTATTTTTGATAAAACATTTTGATGCGATTTTAAATATATACAACAGGTAATTATGGATGCCTATATACGGACAATATCCTCTTATATTGATATGTTTTGAATATATTTTAGATATGCGTGTATACATTTATTGTCACAACTTGCTTGGTCCGATTTTAATTTTATGTATTGTGTTAAGGTATGTTTTGATGTAACCAGTGAATGATTTATGTGTATCAATTGTCTTTTTTCTCCCAGTAAAATGTGAGAGAGACAACGCATTATTATGTTTTCCAAAAAATATTTTTTTAAATGACAGCTTATTTTTTTATTAACAAGTTTTAAGTTACAGTCAGTCAGTCAAATTTTCAACAATTTTAATTTAAAAAAAGTTAAAATTTTTGTACTTTTTTTAAAATAACGCTTTTTTGTAACTTGAAACTAATTTTTATTAACAGCTGATGGTTAATAGAGAATATACCGATACAATTTTTAAAAAAAAAATGTATTTAGCCCGATTTTTTAACGTTTTAAGTTTTGAAAATATAAGTACGGTCCTGTCAGCACCGCAAGATTTCGAACACTAGTTATATAAATAGTTATATAGAGTTTAATTATCATGATTATTTAAATGTTAAATTATATGCAATGATAAAAAATAATATTAATAGACCATAAAATTACGAAATATGTATAGTTTTTGCTACATTAGTTGCTTTTGTCTTTTGAGTTGCAAAATAAAGTTACATATATGAATTGACGGTTTGTTCCAATAAACATGCGATTTAATTCTTGTTCCAATAAACATGCGATTAAATTTCTTAAAAAATTTTCAAAAAAAAATTTTTTCGAAAATTTTTTTCAAAAAATTCTTAAAAAAATTTTTTTTGAAAATTTTTTAAGAAATTTTCTTTTTTTCTAAATTTAAATACTGTTATTGATAAAAATGTGAAAAAAGCTGAGAAATTTTTTTTTTCATTTTGTTAAAGATTATGAAAGTTTAAGAGCAAAAAAATGATCCTTTAATTTTTTCAAAAATTCAATCGAATGAAACAAAAAACCGCTGGATAGATTAAATTGAAACTCGGTGGGGTTTTTGTGAGTATAGTAAATTATAAAAGGCACACTTAACATTAATGGTTTGCTCAATATTTTTAATTCAGCGTTTGATTTTCCAAAAAGCCACCAAAAGCTCTTTTTTTCTTGATTTTTCAAGTTCATGTAAAGTATGCAAAAAAATTTTTTTCCGAAAAAACGATGGCTAATCCTTCTAGAGAATTCGAGTTTTTAAAACCCATCTTTAATTTTCTGTGTGATCATTGGTTACTGAGATATCGATGTTCAAAGACGAAATGATCCTTTTCCATTCAAAGTTCGATATCGCAGCGAAAAGTGGTCGCATAATATCTATGAATGAACAAGTTATCCGGTCCATATGGTGGTTAAGTCGAAAAATTTTTTTCCAAGTCCGTGGACCAAAAAAAGAAACCGAAAAAATTTCAAAAATTTTTTTTCAGTGTATTTATTAGGATAGAGCGGTACACGTTACTTTGAAAATTTTTTTATGGTAAGATCTCAAAACTAGACGCTTCCAGCTTTAAATTGCTTTGCTTACGACTCCGATACGACCATTTTTCACGAAGATATAGCCATTTTCGAAAAATCGTCAAAAATTTGGAATTTTTTTTTGATCCTTTAATTTTTTCCGCTAGTATACAGGGTGTAAAACAAATAACTCTCGTCCTTTTGTGGGGTGACTCATAGCACCCTGTAGGCACCGCAGGAATTTTTTCAGAATTAACAGTCGCGTCACCCCTCAAAAGGATAAGAGTTATTTCCCTTACACCCTATATATATATATATATATATATATATATATATATATATATATATATATATATATATATATATATATATATATATATATATATAAATTTTAGTGAATATTGCTTTCGGGTTTTGGGAACCTCAAAACGAAATCTAGCATTTTTTTCACTATATCATGTACCTAACTTCATTACAATCATAATAACAGAATTCATAAAATATTTCTTCGCTGTCTTCAATTCTTTTAGTCCCAATAATAAATATATGCGCGCTATGGCATATAGATATCGTTTACCAGTTCCCGTGCTTGTTGGAACAAACTCAAAACCTGTTATTTTATTACATATCTGTGATTTAAGTGAGTACTTGACGAGATATTGCTATATTTTTGAAATTTTCAAAATAAAATTAGAAATCCACGCGTATTACTTCAGGCAATCTTCAGGCAAGAATAAAATATACATTTATATATTATTATTGGTTATTACAATTATAGATCATAGAAGGCGAGCGGGCGGTTTCTTTTTAAGCACAGTGCTCTGATTTTCTATCTCTATGTGTTTTTTTTTTATTACCAACATTGTAGACGAAAAAGAAAAAAAAACTATAACAATACAACAATTGTTATTTTAAATTACAATAAATTTATATTTAAATGAAGCCAAACCCACATATGGATTGCTTGGCATGCCAATCAGCCATAACACAAAGATTTTGTTTATACATATATGTATGTATCATGGGTTTTTTTTTTTACAGAGTCATTCAAAGAAAGTAGATTATTCATACTGATTAAAAAATATTGATACAATATTTCAAAAATTATATTACATAGTGACTAAATGAAGTAGTAGGTGGTAGTACTACAGTCAGCGCTCCTATAACACGATTAATTGGTATCGATTAAGAAACTTAGAAAAAAAATTGTTAATATTTTTCACGGAAATAACTAATACAACGATGCAAGTAGTAAAAATACCCCAGTCGCAACGAATTTCTGGTTATAAAATTGTATATATTGTGCAATAAGTGCGGGAAATTGTCGATTGCCCACGAAAGCGAAATTGAGCGCAAGAACGTAGTGAGTACGCTCATTCGCTTGAGTGGGCAATCGACAATCCCACACGAGTTGCACATACTATTTTTTATTACGAATTTGACATACTTTTTTCTATTATTATTACTATTTTTGACATTTTTATTACTTTTTTTTTAAAATACTAATATTTTTAAGTGTTCGTCTTTTTTTTCTGAATTAATTGTTGTTTAAATTACTTTGTTGGTGGTTTCTATAGAAATAATTATCAAATATTTATTAAATGAAAAATCAAGAGGCGGCTTTGCTTCTTTTGATTAAATTTTGTGTGTTTTATTGTCAATTTGCGTGTGGAAAGTTACTTTCCCCACACAAAAAAGTATGTGGGAAGAGTACAGTGGGCAAACAGCTATTTTGCGTACAGAAATGTGGGCGCCAAGTTAGTACTTCTCCCGCATGAGTAATAAAAATTACATTTTCTCGAAAGTTTGCTAATGTAGGATTATAGCGTGAGTTTTCCGCTTTTTACGATAATGTAAAGAAACTTTGAAAAAATTTTAGATTTTTGTAAATTTTTGTAAAAAACTTTTTTTTCCAAAAAGTGCTGATTTTTCTCGAAAACCGATTTACATACATAGGATACTGGCTCAAAAATTTACGTGATTTTTTCCACTTTTTACCATGATGTAAATTGTAAAAAAATGTTGGAAAACTACTGAATTTTGGCAAAAAAGTTCATTTTTGCCAAACGAAAAATGTTCAAAATACCCAGTTCCGGGCATCTAACATATGTCTAATTAATGGACCATCCAAGATTTTTGGACTTCCAACGTTTCATCATGACAGTTGCTGTAATAGCTCAATTTCCGATCGAAAATTCGTTAAAAAAAATTTTTTGTATTGTGTTTTGAGGGTACCGCGATATAGGAGTGCTGACTGTACCTCAGTCTATTTAATAATATTTATAATTTTTTTATTAAATATTATTATTTAAAATATATGAGGGCGTGGTTATGTAGGTACAAGTTGACAATAGACACTTTCAAGTTTATAAAATTGATATTAATGTCCGATTTGTCCCATTAACGGCAAAGACAGTAAAATAGTACAATTTTATTTTGTTCGTTTATATTTTAGAAAGTCTATTTTATATTTAAACACTTGCTCTAAATATGGTTGGCTCTTGCAATAAAGTAACTAAATAGTATTTTAAATAAAAAAAAAAAAAAACCAACTGATCTGGCTTTACACAATAATTTACATACGTTTACGGACATATTTATAATCTAATTTTCAATCTATTTCTAATAATTAGTAATTACCATTATTATTATTACTTGTTTCAGTAACTTGTAAATATACTAAACAAGTTTGAAAATTACATTTTGTAGTTTATTCAAAAATAATGTGGAATGTTGATCAAGTAGCTTAAATTCATATGTTAATACCGTATAAATAACTGGTGAGTGGGAGTTGGGCTCGCACAAATAGGGTTGCGTACAGTGGACAATCAATTGACCAAAGTAAACTTTTTTTATTTTTATTTATTGAAATATTATTCAAATTTGTAAATATTATCCAAATCGTTAAACGTTAGAAAAATAAAAATTTTTTTACGCACATTTTACGTTTTAGAGCTTCCTGAACAATTTTGATTTGGTTTCTATCCGTCTGTGTGTCGCCAGATAAGCAAAAAATTGGTAATTATGGTAATGTGTAAATGACCAAAAAAAAAAATAAATAAATAAAATAAAATGCCTACGTCAGTGGAAACATTAAATAAAAAGTCGTTTTTTTGAAAAAAAAAATTACTCTTTCATTGGTATAATTAGAATCAAAAGTTTGGTATTACAGTTAAAAAACATAACGTTGAAAATTACAAAAAACTACATTTTTGCAATTCTGAATTAACAGGCGAACATATTCAATTTTACCGTACAAAAATTGGATATGTTCGCCTGTTACACGTCGATTGTAGTATGAGCACAGTAATTTTTATAGGAATTTTCTCTCCGTGTAGCTTGCATATAATTATAGTAAAAAAAAGTATTTCCGAAAAGCCATATTATTTTTGAACAAGCTACGATTAATATACATGTTTTATAATATAAGATAAACCAATTGAAAAAGGAAATCTAAACAACACTAACTTATTTTATGATATTATGTTATATTTTTTCTCCTTAACTAAAAATGATTAAGATTTGTAACTTTTCAATGAAAACCAGATTTCATTTAATCAGGTTCTAATTATTATTTAGAATAAGAGATATTTTCTGGTAAAACCGCTATTTTTGGAAATGTCACATTCCAAAACGTTAATTAGTAAACGTGAAAATTATTTGTAAGAATTCAAAAATTTTTTTTGAGTTAATAAATTTGAAAAATTTACAAAGTGAATGTGTGATTTTTATTTAAACTGACTTTTCCAATTTCAACAAACAACAAAAAAAAATTCGTTTTTTTTCTATTCAGTTCAGATGATTACGCATAAATTCAATTGAAATTTGATACGAAGAAAAAGTTTCGAAAAAATCAGTCTACTTGGTGCGCTACCGGATATTTTTATTTTTGTAAAACATAGATTTTCTATACTCAATAAAATTATATAATCTTCAGGTGTTGTTGCTATGTTTGTAAAAAATATAAATACACGGTGTGTTCAGTATGTATGATATATGACTTATATTTTATGAAACGTATATATGTAATTTGATACCATATGCTTCGTGTACATTCAACCGTCAATAATTCCATATATTTTCAAAAAGTAATTTTTATTTTAAGTGAAAACTATAAGTGCATAAATATAATGGTAATATGTAAATAACAAAAAAAAAAATAAAATAAAATAAAATGCATACGTCAGTGGAAACATTAAATAAAAAGTCGTTTCTTTGAAAAAAAAAACTTACTATTTCATTGGTATAATTAGAATCAAAAGTTTGGTATTACAGTTAAAAAACATAATGTTGAAAATTATAAAAAAACTACATTTTTGCAATTATGAACTAACTTGACTGATAGTACCAAAATCTCAAAATGGTTTACTTTTTTAACAATATTCGTTTCTACAGTAACGGTGCAACAGAGCCGGATCTAGAGTTATTGGGGGGGGGGGGGGCAAATTTCCCTGTTGCCCCCCTGCGCGGCAAAAATTCAAAACAAGAAATTTTGGCGTAGCGTTATTTTAAAAATTTTTCACCTGGCCTCTATCAGAAATGACAGTGTTTTGCTCATCACTTCCTTTTCCAGGAGAAAATATTTAAGTTATCATTGCGCCAAAAAAGTTTTAAGCATTTTCATCGTTTTGGCGCCCCTAAAAGCTTGCAGAGGAAGCACATGCCCCCGCTGCTCCCTCTCTCTAGATCCGGCCCTGCGGTGCAATACAAACAATAGCTGACCATGAATTATTTAAAACAAATAGGGTAAAAGCCCCCTTTGTGGAACGGTATCTAATACTGGAACAGTTTTGACATTTACATATTTATTTCTTTAATTAAGTAAGGAAACATTAAATGCGAGGTGAATTTAAATTGAAAAACAATCATTCTATTAATAATAATTTTTGTTATCAGACGTTTCTTTCAGAAATAACTTCATTAATATGTAAATGTTCATAATTAGATACCGTTCGACAAACGGGGCTTTTACCCTATGTTAAAATAGTTATTTTTTAATATCAGTAGCTGTCAAACTTTGATAATCTGAGTTCGTTTTTTTTTTCATTTTAATTTAGAATTGCAAAAAATATTGTATGCAATACGTGCAAAGTAAATGTTTTCTTCACTCGTAAAACTCGGCAAACCTCGTGGAACAACATGCAATTTTCTTGACTTGAAGACTTACCACTTTGAGTACAGGTTAAGAAACTTTTATCTGCTACAAGATACTATCTAGGTAAGCTATATTATGTTTTTACATACAGCTCTACAAAAAATGGCTCTTTACACGCGTGTATACGTAAAATACCACAGGTTACTACACTTTTACTAATTCTTATATTGTAATATTATAATATTAGAATCTATACAAAAATTTTACCTAGCAGCTGAATGTTTACATTTGTTTTTAATTTTCAAATTCTACATAATTTTAATGTATTATATTTGTACCAAATTTTTATCGTTTATTGTGAATTTCATGTTAGTCGTAGATAAAGTATAGTTCGTAACTCGGTTGTAAGGCATATTACACGTAATATATTATTATTGGAAAATATAATTTCTTACTTTGTCTGTAGATACATACGAAATACACTTTTGACTCGCTGTAAGCAACAATAAAGATTGAAATAGAATCATATACCTTATTCTTTTTAGATAATAAAATTCGCATATACGTAAAAAGAGTATGGCATATGATTCTGTTTCAATTTTTGATGTTGCTTACAACGAGTCAAAAGTGTATATATTTGAAATTGCTTGCAACACGTGAGTTTAATCTCATTTGAATCGTTTGACAAACCAGTCAAGCAGAAATTTGATAAATTTTAACATTTTTTGACATATTTTATTAAATATAATCAGTCTTTTTCAACTTGTTTATACAAAAAAACTTAAATTTTTGATCGGCCTTATTGTGAAATTTTCACTTATTCTATTTAGGCCAAGTCAAAATATACTTTTTCTCATTCGTAGATCAAAAACTGATTAAATATAATTCGTTTTCTTTAAAAACAACTTCTGTATCAAAAGTAATTGTCGTTAATGTCTTAAAATTTAGTTGAAGTTATAAATTAAAACGCAAACGTTGAAACGGCATTCGTAGTAAAAGACGTCTTATTTGAAGAATAAAGTACACCAATACCTCAATTTGCGTCGTGGTTACGTTCCAAAAAAACACGACGCAAAGTGAAACGACCCAAAGTGAATTACGATTTTCTATAGCAGGCCATGTAAAGATCGAAGATAGGTTTCAGCGTTACGAAAATACTACTTTTTAAAAAGAAAATTGAACAAAGTAAACATTTAAAAAACAAAAATAATATTAAATTTTATTACATACATACTGGTTCCTGGGGCCCTCTTTCCTTTCAGGTTCGTAATACACATTTATTTTAGTTTTATACCAACACGCTCAAAGTAGTTGCCATTTATTATCAATCTTTATTACAACATCAATAGATACATATTGCACCATATTACAACAAAGTCGTACCATCTTTCCGAAAAAAAAATTAAAGAATCGAACCCAAAACAACGCAACTTCGAAAATCTAACGACGCGCAGTGAAAATTAGTACTAATTCAGCAGCGACGCAACTTTGAAAAAACGCAAAACGAAACGACCCAAAGCGAGGTATTGGTGTAATCTTAAGATATTATTTTTTTTACATACTAATTTAAACGTTTTAATTAGTTATTAGTAAGATAATTTACATTAATTAAATCGTTTATTATATTTACAATACAGTATATAATATGCATATATGTATATGTATTTAAACAGTTGTCCCAAAATCGTTTGAAAGGTTCGTATCTTATAAAAATACACAAAAAAGTAATTATTTATTTCGTTAGACAATTAAAAAATTTATATAATTGAGGCATGTATGTAAGTACTCTATTTTTGTTTTATATAAGATACGAAGTTGCAGTTTAGTTTTATATATGAAATATTTAGAAAGTGATAAACCGCGCTATCTTTCTTTTATTATTTTTAAAGAAGGGATTCCCAAAATTATGGAAGAGATGGAGGAAAAATGCATTTGTTTTCTCTTTTTAAACTTCGTCACTGACGAGGTTGCGTCACAAAAAGTTATCGAAATACGTTAATAACATCTTGAATAACCTTTTTCTTTGTTGTATGAAAGAAAAAATGGTATTTTTATGATTCCGTTTGAAATTTTTATATAATTATGTAGCCGGCAGCATTCCATATATAAAAATCTCATTAACTGACGTTAAGAAAGACATAAAAGAATCAAATAGGTAATTATATTAGCATCATTTTGAATAAAACAGAAACACGGGGGCATTCTCTAGACATCACAAAAACCAATCATTAATAATATTAATATGTTTTCAGTATTGCAATGTTACGTTATAGACTCCTCAAATCATTGTCAGTATTTTTCATTGCATAATTATTTTTGTACAGTCGAATCGCGTTATAAATCCGCCGATTTTATTTCTATTGTAAACATTCCCCCTCCATGACCGAAAATAAATTAATTTCAGTTTCTCGTTATGAGATCGGAACATTAGTGTTGATGTTAATAAGTTAGCAAGCGTACGATTAGTGCAACTCATTCATTAACCCTAGAATCATACGTTGGTCTACGAGTCAAGTTAATCATACATCGGCGTCGTTTCGACGAATGGACTTTTTACGGGGAGTTTTAGAGTTTATTTGAAAAAAACATTTTTTTTACATAACAATACTACAAAAGCGAACAAAATATTTAAAAAAATTGGATTTGGAAAAATTTCTTAATGTAAATATTTATTAATTTTTTTAATCTTTTTATCAAAGCATATTTTCATTATAAAAATTAAAAAATATATAAATACATCAATTGTAATAATTCATTTATGAACTATTATGAATCAGTGGACATGTGTGACTACAGAATGTGAAATTTCTCAGTCATAAATATTCCTATAGATATGTAGTTATTTCCCCATTAGGCACATTTGTAAATTTTCTAAAATTTGTTAGTAATTTTTCGAATAAGATCTCAAAAAATAATAAAAATTAAAATATTTTCCACAAAATAAATTGTTAATCTTTTATTAAGTCACTTGAAACGTATTCTTTAGTTTTCGATTCAATATATTCAAACTTCAGTATTATGTCGTCTCTATAAGTCAAACAGCTGTAATCATCTTTCACATTATCATAATCATTGAATAAATTAATTATAACATCCATATCTTTAATAAATTTTAGAAAAATTAGGAAAACTTTTATATGTCGAGTACAAAATCTTTAAAAAAAATATAGGTTAATCATACATCGTCGTCCATTTGACGCACACTATTTCAGTATAAAAAAAACGACAATAGCTATAAACAAAATTTATATGTCTTATGTGTTATAATAACAAATAAATTAGATAACAGAAGTTTCACAGCGAGCAGCCGACAAGTCACAGTATTGGAGAAGGTAGAGAAGTTCGTTCGTCGTTTTGACGAGT
Source organism: Brachynemurus nebulosus (assembly GCA_035578155.1). Lineage (NCBI taxonomy): Eukaryota > Metazoa > Arthropoda > Insecta > Neuroptera > Myrmeleontidae > Brachynemurus > Brachynemurus nebulosus. The sequence goes on from JAPWDM010000026.1 coordinate 2,855,679, forward strand.
ACGTATGATTCTAGGGTTAATCAATTGTCAGAATTTCTTTTTTATAGGTCCGTGTTTACATAGCACATGTGTAGTTGGACCAAAGCAAGTTCATTGGGCGGATTATATTACAAACTTTGTTTGACTAACAATATTAAACTCCTGTCACACAAACTATAGAACGCATTTAGAAAATATTAGTAAATGTAGGTATTTATTAAAAATAGGTAGATTTTGTGCCGCTTCTAACGAATGATAATATTGCATTAAAAACATCCGGACAATTTGATTATAAACAAGTACACACTCACACGCTTGAAAAGTAGGGGAAGTGCGAGTTAGGGCGGTAGATTACTAAGCACAAGTGGGGATACAGGAATTCTTAGAATTATATTCTCCTACAGCCCCCAAGCGAACTTATAACGCGATTCGACTGTATATCTATATGAAATCAAAATGCAGAATTTCTTTTTAATAAACGTGGTCAAAGAAGTTAACAGATTTGTTTGTTGCAATGCTGCGGGCTTTTAAAATAAATTTTTGTTTTGTTATGAAAATTGAATACGAATGAGGGCTGTTATAAAACAGGAGGATTATAAATTATAGTTTGCATTTTAAATTCCGAATAAGTATTTTTATTAAAAATTTTATTTAATTTAAAGTCGGGCTATCTGGGCACCACGAGCGTATATTTGAAATTTATTTTAACGCGCGAAAACATTTGACCGGAAATTTTATCATGAATATTAAAGAATTTGATGGGAATATGTAAAATGATGAATTTACACAGTATTGTAAAAATTTATCAATTTTTGATAAGAAAAGAATAATTTTTTCTGAAGTGAAAGACATTTTTTTGACCACAAGAATTGACGGTTAACAAGTTTATTTTTAAAATAATTATAAAAAAAATAATTTTATCAACTTCCTTTCTCTGGATAGATAAGAGATTAATTCTTTATTTAAAAAAAAAAATTACATATAATTTTTTTTTAATTCATGTTCTCATAAATAAAAAAAAAAATTCTTGCAAAATTTTGTTTTATTTATGTAAATTCAACGATAATTACAAAATGAAAGCAATCATTCAAACAAAAATATCAATCTTTTGACATTTAAATGAGAAACATAACCTCAATTTAATAACAAATCAATCATGACGCCATTATATTCTTTATTTTCAAATAAAAGATGCTTTGTTGAAGATGAATATAATAATTTTTTTCAGGCGTAATAATTTATAATAAGTTGGAAATAAGTAATTATGGATCCTATAATTATTGGATTCGTGAATCCATTACAAATTTGATTAAAAAAAAAAAATATTGAACAAGAATAATAATAGAAGTAATCTTTTTATTTAAATTTCAGCGCCTAGAAAATATTTTTTTTAAATGTAATTGTATTTATTAAGGGGTTGTGTGCACTTGCATCGTGGAAAAAATTCACTTTCTTTTTTTTTTAAACTAAAATCATTTATTTAAATTAATTTTTGTCACTTATTATTACACGAGCTCAAGGTTTGTATTTTTTCAAATAAATTTGGGTTTGTCTAACGGAAATTTGTTGCCTAGCAATTTAACGAGAGGAACTGTCAACTAACAAAAACGCGACAGCGAAGCTGAAACGTTTTTGGGTTGACAGTTGTTCGAGTTAAATTGCTTTTAGGCAAGAAAATTGAGTTGTAAAAAACAGAAATTTATTCAGAAAAAATATACGAGTAAAACGGTGACAATTTAACGAATAAAATAAATTAGTATAATTCATATTATTATTTAATACATTGTTACTATGGTTCTGAAATCAGTTTTTATCAATACGAATTTTTGTTTCACTTTTGTCGTGTTTACCTACAACGAAATGACCAATGAAATGTTTTGTACCATTTTTATCGCTGTAAAAATCTGTCCTAACTTTTTTCCCTTGGTAAAAAAGAAAAAACTACAATGTTCTTATGGGATTTGATATAATTATGTGTACGTTAGTTAAATTGTCTTAAAAAATATTGAAAAAGTTTTAGAGAAGTTACAAAGCAATTTTACCAAAGAATCCTCTTTTTCTTAGGATAATTTTTTTTTTTTTTTTAATTAGAACGGTCGGCGGTGACTGTAATTTCAAATAAGTGTGCAAACTTCAAAATAATTGATACAGTAATTTCTGAAAAAAACTATTAAACACCGATATATTTTAATTTATGTAGAATGATCAATCTCAGGTTCACCTAGGCCCATATATAATACAATGCAAAGAATGTTTCGAATCGTACGAAATTTTGTGGAAATATTCTTGATATATTTTATTCAAAGAAAATATAATATAAATACTCCTGTCGCAGCATCCTGCATAACATAGCGAATTTCCGTTTATAAAAATTAATTTTTCTCGGAAACTAGTTGACATCGAAGAATAGTTTAAAGACCTTTTTTATGTAATTTTTTCTCCTCTTTTAAATGGTGTAAAAAAATTTCGCAAAAATTTTTGAATAAGTGGAAATTTTGGCAAAAAAATAATTTTTTGCAAGAACAAAAACCATGTTTCTGGCATCCGACGTGTCTGACTGAAGAACTCATCCAAAGGTTTGGGACTTTCAATGTTTTCACCAAATTTCGTAACTATTCGATACTTCGTTCGAGAGTTATCGCAAAGACACTTATATACATATGTATACCTATATATATATACATATATGTGTGTGTATGTATATATATGTATATACATATATATATATATATATATATATATATATATATATATATATATATATATATATATATATATATATATATATATATATATATATTCGAATGTATAGAATATTATTTTCGGTTTCTAGGGACCTCAAAACAAATTTCTGCCATAGTCCCGGGCTCAGGTCACGTCACATGAGAGTGGCTGTAATAGCTGAATTCCATTCTGTGAATTCGCTAAAACAATGTCTCCGGAAAAAATAAGTGCATTTACCATACCCCCTTAAATTAAATTTAGTTATTTTTCAATCAATATTTCATAACTCCTTACGATTTGCTCCCATAACATTTGATCCCATATTATTTAAATAATTAATAATTCAATTTTATTTGTTACAGTGGCTTAGACGCCGAACTAGAGAATGGTCGTCCAGGCGTAACCCAATTATATTTAAGGTGTACAGCTGGTCATGTCACGTGGACGTATCCGCGTGGCGCTCTTCGAATACTTTTAAGGTTACCATCGCACAATCAAAATAGCAACAGTGAATTTAAGGCGTGCATCAAGTTACGCGCCGAAAAGAATACCGTACGTGTATTTTTGGAAGGACAACGTTCACTGCATCCGTTACAGCTAGATGGCACCAGTACAAAACAAATTAGGTATGTATAGTGTGTGTGCGCATGCGTGATTGAAACTCAGTGGATGAAATATTATACGATGACGTTTCTTTTGTGTTTCCCCGCAGGTGCTTTCAGAGTCGAAAGAGTCAAGCAGCTTTGTATGTGGAGTCGGTGGACTGGAAGGATTTGAAAAAGCAAACTGTCAAATTAGAGTATGATTTACAACCGCTTCCAGAAGGTGTTGCCATTTACGATCCTTTCGAAGGTGAGTTTTTTTTTTTTTGGTCAATTGTAGACAGAATCGTGGTCTTTGTCTGTAATTATTCTATTTTGTTGTGTGTCGTGTTCTCGTGTTAGCTTATCTAACATTATAATAAAGAGAAAGTCCATGTTGACGAATTGTATACATTTTGAAGGTTTTTGTTGTATTACACAGCATACGGTAATTATTGTGTCTAGTATCAGGCTATGATTTTTTTTGACAAATCTCGAGAGACAGGTCAATTAATTTTTATGATATAGTAACACATAATAGTTGTGGCCGTTTCACGATATAATTTTTTGTTTTAATACCGTAAATATAGTCAATAGCCAATAGTATTGACTAGTGATGTCGGATAATTAATCGATTGATCGGTTTAGTTGACTAATTTTGTTTAAATTTAGTCAGTTTTTAATCGACTATTTTACCCTCGACTAAATGACTAAAATGATTAATTTTTTTAAAATGACTAAAAACGGCTAATTAAATTTTTTTTCTGTATTATTTATATAAAATTCGAAAAATCAACAACTAAAAAGTTATCCATTGGTACGATTTTTCATTTTTCATCTTGTTTTTTCTTTAAAAAAGAAAAATAATAAAATATCAATAATTAATAATCAAATTCAAAAGAAAACATTTTTTTGAAAGAATTACATAGGCTACCCCATTCAATTCGACTAAAAATTTAGTGGGTTAGTCGACTATTTCGTGCTCGTGTCGACTAATTTCTCTTCAGCTCGACATCACTAGTCACTAGCACTGACAGGTTGAATAGAAATAATCAGTAATATTGCACTTTTTAGTTTTAAACGTTTATAGTGGTTGTATTTGAGTTTATCATAAGTTAATATTACTTGAAACTGTAAAGTGCAAGAATTAGGTTAGGTTTTGGTTGTTTTGGAATTTAATTAAATTGTGTTTACTTTCAAAAGGATAGTAACTTTTATATTTTAGTCTCTTTATTTATTAAAAGTATATAAAATTATGTTGATTAATAAAATCTACGTCAAACTGAAACATAATTGTAGTGAATAGATACGAAAGTAGGGGTGAAGAGGTACACATATTGGCGTCAATAGAGACGCAAAAGGGGTTAATAGACACAAATAAATGAGTGATAGATAGAATTTGACGCACCAGTGGTGACACAAGCTTTTTTTCTTATTAATAATTTAGTCATGAAAATTAGCCACCGGAACCAAAATTATTTTGTTCTAATATGTAAAAAAAAATTATGGAAATCGAATGCAAAGTTCAAAACGTGTTATAGCTATTCCATTTTACGGTACATCTACGATAATGACAATTTAATAGCGCATAGCTAATATTTTTTTGTTTTGCAAATAAAACTAAAGTTTTGTTTTTTTAAACAGTCCACATGAATAAATTACTTAACAAAATATTGAGTTTTTGTACTGAAAAAAAAAAAAAAAAAATCTTAATAATCAAAGTTAATAAATAAGACAAAAGTGCAAATTAATTGAACTATATGACGTCAATGCAGGCTCAATTAATTGCTCTAATTTATTCAACTAATATTAAATACTTACATGTGCATTCGAGCAATGTGATTGGCTATTTGTGAGCAATGTAATAATCACAATTAACCGAAAAATGTGACCGCATATTATTCAAAAAAATACTTAGAATTAAAAATGAATAAGCAAAACGAATACAGTCAAAATTCCAGATAATGAAACTAATTTTATATATTTTTTTTATAGAATGCCGACCTTGTTCGAATGAAGAATTGGTGCATGCATTCTGTACGAGTGATTTAGGTGAGTATCTGCTACATATTTTTAATCACCCCCCCCTGTCGCAGCATTCTGCATAACATAGCGAATTTGCTTTTACAAAAATTAGTTTTTCTCGGAAACTAGTGATTTTTTCTCCTCGATTCAATGGTGTAAAAAGATGTCGCAAAAATTTTTGAATAAGGAGAAATTTTGGGACAGAAAACTAATTTTTTTCACGAAAATTTCCAAAACAACCATGTTTCGGGCATCGAACGTTCCTGGTTAACGAACTTGTCCAAACGGTTTGGGACTTTCAATATTTTCACCAAATTTCGTAAAAGTGCGACATTTCTTTCGAGAGTTGAAGCCAGAGCCACTCTAGAAACCGACAAAGTAGGTTTCTTTGGGGAATTTTTTTTCAGAAAAGCTACAAAATAAATTGAGATTACAAATAATGGTGTTTATTATACATATCAGTGACTGTATAGTTTTTTTTTAAAACGATTAATTTCAAAGTGGCGGTTGTGTAGCGTTTTTGCAATGACGTCTCCACATCTGCTAGGATCCACGGCCAGACAAACAGCTCCTGTAATTTTTGAATTATAATGAGCCAATAAATTTTTTTTCGATTATATAATTATAATAACAGCTATAGAAGTACCTACACAGGATTTTTTCGATATATTGATTTTTTGCCAAATGGCGCATTTCTAAGGTGGAAAGTTAAAAAATTTACCTAAAAAATCGTCAGATAATTGTTATTAATAAATGAATTATGTAATATACAAAAAAAATCCTGTGTACTTCGATAGACAATGTATTTTTCAAGATGTATTCAAAATTTCAAGTGAATTGGTTGAAAATTGTCTGAGTTATGTTTCCGGCAAATTTGAAAAATGCAATTTTGATATAAAAGTGTTTAAATTTTTGAGTAGTAGAAAGTCATGAATATTTTTCGTTGCTCACATTTTTCACAAAAGAATCTCACTGCGGACCAGGCAGCATTGTACTAAAATTCGAAAACCCAGTACTTAGAGATTTTTTGAGGTCTTAGGGGACCATTAAAAAAATTCGATTTTTCAAAAATTCTGGAGTAGCCTAACCCCTTAAAAACAACTAAATTGTACGGCCCACTAACTACACACAAGTGCAACTTACACTTGACCGATTTTTCGTGGGAAATTTGAAACTTAAATGAAAATAAAATAAACATACCATGATAATAAATAAACAATTTTTTTAGATGGGCTGATTTTTTTTGTAGAGTTTGTCAAATAACAGTTACTAAAACTATATAAATATTTACCATAACTTAAAAAATTACAGTGTGTCACAGATTAAATCCAACATCTTTTTCTATTACAGTAACACGAGGAATCATCAAAACCGTCGAGAACTTCAACGATCTAGAAACGTCCGAAATGAATGTTCGCGTCACCAAATTAATCCGCCATATACCCGTGGACGACGACAGCGCCGACGACGATGAATTACAAAACAAAAATCATGTGATTGTCACGCACACTTCCGGGCGCACCGCACGATCCATCAATATTCAGGTGGCGGCACATTGCGGTGTGAGTCACGGCAGTGGCGAGTTTGTGTTTATGGCACGTCGACGATTGGGCGATTTGACGATTAAATGTGCGCCCCGATTGGAGGATTGGATGGAAACGGTGCGAATTATGAAGGAGCAGGGGCGTGACCAGTGTGTTTTAAATAGTTAGTTCATGGGGGCTGAAGTGTAATTTAGTAACAGAATTTTTTGTTTTAATTTCTTGCCTAAATCTCTTCATTGCTGCCTGACGTGGATTCTTATAGACGATCGCACTAGTTTCAGTGTCAGTACCATGGACACCATAATTGTTGAAATAAAACACAAATACATTTTAGCTTTGCCGCTTCATACGAATTTGACAAGTACTATTGACCACTGATGATAAAGAACTTATGTAATTTCAAAGCTAAAATTAATTACACAGATTTTTTTCAAAAAGTGAAACATAATTTGTTCAAAGACGCCATTGAAATAATTCAGATTGAATCACAATGATCGATATTATTCATATCAAAACTTTATTTCACATTTTGCAAATACTGATCGATATTTATCTCGCATAAATTACTTAAGCAAATGCAAAAAACGCCACGCCTAAAAAAAAGGTGAAATAAACTAATTTCTCATTCAAACAGGTGGCAATGAACGTCCAAAATCTATTGAAAAATTTTAATTCGAAGATTCAAATGAATAAGAAACCGTGCAATTTTTTGAAAATTTTTAAAATTAACAAAACACTAGAAAAATTTTTATTTTATTTTTATTGTCAAATCAAATTTTAGAATGAATTTTATTTATTTAAAACGTAATATTTTTTGGAAGGAAAATGGTGCTAGAAATTCTTTTATCAAAAGAATACACACGTTCCCTGTGAACGACAATGCAATGGCAGTGAACGTGTAAAATAAATAATTTTTTTTTCGTTTAAAATCAAAATTTTGTATAACTTTGAAGAATATCAGCACAGGAATATTTTAATGTATGTAAATATTTTATGTAAATAGAATGTAAAAATTTTATTTTTGTATGTTAAAAAAAAAATTTAATTGTTGATCTCAATGAAAACGATGTTTGTAAAAAAATGAAAATACCATTTTTATTAATGTAAATAAAAATAAATCGATTAAATTTTCTATCTTGAGAATTGAATGATAGAAAATTCTCTTGTGATATGTAAATTAGAAAATTTTTATAAAGAAAAGTGTAGATAAATAGTTTTATGAAATAAAAACAATTTATGGAAGATTAAAATTTTGTTTTAATTTATCCAAATCAACCTACCTCAACACCCAGTGTTTTATGAATATGTCTGGTACACCCGGTATAATCTCCAGCACTCTATAATACGTATGTAGATACGTACACATACGTACAGTACAACTTAACCGACAAGCTTAATATGTAGATGGCACTATTGATGATAATTGTAACGCCATCTGTCACAGAGATTTCAAAATACCGAGGCAATTTTAGTCACTTTTGATAATTCTATACAAAAATATGTATGAATATTTGTGTTATCGGTATGCTATACATATTTTCTGCATTACCGACATGAGTGTATACATATGTCGGTAATGCAGAAAATGTATGTATATACATACTGCTGAAGTGACTGCTATATAAACAGTAAAATTTCTTTTTAATTGAAAATACTTTTATTCGATTGGGAATCATTTGGGAAAATTTAGGAATATAATTTTTTTATTTAGGACATTATAATTAGTGAGTAATTAATTAGTCTCCTTTAGCGTATAGCTAGCAGATAATTAAAAAATAAAAATTATTTTGTTTTACCTTATTTGATAATAAATACTTTGGGAAGGACATTAAAATTACATTTGGGAATTCATAATTAATTAATTATGCCGATTTTTCTGTTTACAATTTTACATGTACAATATATTTAATAACTGACGCCACAGACGAATATGGCGGCAAAATTCAGACACTTTTGTACATAATATGTTAAAATTATGAGTTATTTTTCGAATTGTACTTCATTAGTATGTTGTATATTTACATTGACGGAAAGTACGAATTGAAAAGTTATGTTATATAAAACTTACTAATGAAGTACTCACTAATAATTAGGACATTATAATTATTATAATGTCCTAAATTTTAATTCCTTAATTCCTTATTTCATTGATTGTGTATACAGCCTTAGCTAACGTTAGGTTAACAAAATTGCCATTTTTTTTTTATTTCAAACTTCACTCAAAAATTATTTTATTTTTTTAGCTCATTTTTAAATAAAAGCTTTTTCTTAAAGAACATTTTTTTTACCTTAATTTTCTAATTTTAGATTATGCTCTACAGTAAAATTACGTGATTAAATAATAATATATGAATTATAAATTACACAAATTGTTAAATTACTCTGATTAATTATTAAAAATTAATAAACGAAATACATAATTGATTAATTATTAAAAATTAATTAATGAGAAACACTATACTGTGGTAATTATTATTGAAACAGTCATTTGAAAATGATGCAGCACGGTTGTATCATATGTTCAATTCAACCATTTTTAAAAATTAGCAATTTCGTGGGTATGTTACCTTACGCGTATATATGTAATAAAAATAATCATTCAAAATTATTAGGAAATTCCCAAAAAATATGTAAAATAAAATATTTACCGAACACAATGATTAAAAATATTATTTATATGGGTCTACTTGCATTGGGAATATATTTTTTACTTGTACGTGTTGCTGAAAATTTTCAACAACAGGACCTAACATTAATTTTATACAACATTACAATTATTATCTATTTCATTTTTGCCATTTGTATTCACTTTAGTGTAATTGTTTGTTTAAATGAAAAATCATATTTTGAATTGTTGGTTAATTTAATCGAGTCAACACTACGGTATAATATCGTACTATTTTCAAAACGATCGGAAATATTAATGAAAATCTTAACGGTGTTAATGTGTTTAGATATTTTCTGTTATTTATGTTTACCGCTATTTTTTACACTCATTTTTCGGGTGCGAATCACAATTATTGAGCTTGTATTAATAATTTCGATAACAGTGTCAGTGGTTACTTTTTTTATACGATTTTATTCAGTTTGTACTTTCATAATTATTTATGCGTGTTTTTTTGATAATCTTACACCGTATATTGAAAATTGCATAAATAAATTCGATAAACAAACGCAACACAAGATTGATATTGAACAATTACATCGAGTGTATCAGTTATTGACGTTGCATTTAGATTTTTTTAATCACACCACGGATCCGGTTGTACTTTTGACAGTATTGTTTTTTATTTTATTTGTGTCATTGAATAGTTACATTTTTATAATGGGCCTTGTTGAAAGTAAGGAACAATTTTTTATATTAAGTACGCTATTGAACGGTTTACATATTGCCTTGGCGCCAATTATCTTTAGTAGTGTTTGTGAATTTTTATACTCTAAGGTAAATGAATTTTAAATTAACCCTTTGCACTCGATAGGCGCCGCCACGACGACACAATAAATACCCTTTGCACTCGAAAGGCGCCATCCTATTGTTTACTTCGAATATCACACTAAGAAAAATTATAAAATTTAATATTAAAATATAATGTTTGTAATATGCAAATAAAAATAAAATATGTAAGTAAACTACGTTTGTTTAAAATACTTATCTTTGATGTATTACAATTTTTTATTAAAACTACTGTCGAGTAGCTGAGTACCCATACTAAAAAATGGTTCGAGCCCAAAGGGTTAATTGTTTAAGGGGAGATTCGCTAAAAAAACATCAAAAATCGATCTTTTTATTATTATTATTTTTTATACAAATAAATATTTTATTAAAAAACTAAATATAGAACATTGTTGAACATGTAGAACATGTCTTGAGAATACAAAAACATTTTTTTTAAATCAAAATTCAAAAATAAGCTGAGTATAAATGGTTTTGAAGACGACATTGCGAGATTTTTCCACCTTGATGTGAACCAAAATAAAAAAATCAAGAATTTTCTGAAAATAAACATACAGTTATGGCACTAACTAGGATCTAGGAAAAAAAATAAAAAACCAGCGAGAAAAGTGCATTTTGAAAACAAATTCTAAAAAATCACCGCTTTTTCTCGACTATAAACCGCCGCCATTTTGAAAATATATTACGGAACCAAAGGATCCTAGTTCCTGCCAAAATGACGGTATGAGGAATAATATGTACTTTGATTTATGTCGATATCTCAAATATTTTTTGAGATACATGAGGAAGCATGTCAAAAAAACGTACTTTCGAGAAAAAAGCATTTGAAGTTTTCTTATTTAAATTGAATTATAGTAAAGTGCGAGCAGTAAAATGCCCATAACTTTTTGATTTTTAATTTTTTTAAAATAATATTTTAGAAGAACATTTCTAACACCTTACGGAACATAATTATGAAGAGAAAAATCGATTTTTTTTTAGCGAATATCCCCTTAAATGATTCTTGATCGATTATTTTGTTTTATAGAGCACCGAAGTAAAGGAATCATTTTATAATTCTTATCTTTCTTCTTTTGAAAAAAGGGAAATTTCGATGGTGAGTTTGTAAAGTTATAAACATGTTTTTGGTAAAATTTTCATCAATCTTTTGTTTTAGATTGAAATGTTTTTAAGTAGTATTACGCAAAACGCACCGGAATTATCTGCGTCAAATTTTTTCAAGTGTCGATCAACAATTATTTATTCGGTAATTTACGGTCTTAAACTAAAGATTTAAAGTATTTTTTGTTTTTTAACCAATATAATAATTAAGTATATTATACTATATTTTTTAGATGTATGGTGTTATACTGACTTATGTGATTATGTCCCTACAAATTATGATAAAATAAGTTTTTTCCCTTTTGTGTAACTAAATTTTTTTAAAAAATGTTTTTACCTAATATTTGTAATAAAAAAATTTTCAAAAATTTCCAAAATGAAATACATAAAATCATAGAATGATGAAATTAGAAGCCAATTATATTGTTGCAATTAGTAATTACATATCGTGAAAGTAAGTACTGAAGAAAAATAATGCTAGTGCCATCTTATGTTTACTTGATGAAGCCTATTACATTAACGTATTTGTTGGAACAGTGGAATAGAGATGGTACCAGAATGATGAACTTTTGAAATTGTATGTATTTGTATTTAGTTTGTACATATTTTTAATAAAATGTTATTTTATTTAAATTTTATCTTTTGAAATTTGAATTTTTTAAATCCTACATTTTCTTTTTTAACTGGTAAAAATAACAATAAGCCTTTTGTACGACGAGGCGGCTGCACTGACATCTGTTGGTGACGTCCAAAGTAACATTTAGCTTATAATACACTTTATTAAAAAAAAGTTGTTTTAAAGTCAAAGAAAATGAATACATACTATGATATCTAAATGCCATGAAGCATAAATAAAGAAGCTTCATAAAATTTGTGATACCCCTTTTACCTGGCTCTATAAATCGTTTTTAGTATAAACTGTATTATCAATCAGATGCTATTTTGAAATGTCAACAACAGATGCCAGCACAGGCAGAAATAAAGCTGCTTGCAAGCGACTTTGTTGTACTAGCAGGACCATTGTATAAAGGGTTCCTCCGGTTCCACATCCTCGCCGAGGTTGGACGAAACGAGAATGTAGAGGGTCATTTCGTTGTGTCTCGCGGTTGGTGTTTTAATGCTATTCATATGGGTGAGCCAACCTCAACGAGGAACCTCGTCTAACCTCGGCGAAAATGTGGAGACTCCTTGTCATTTTTTAAAGTAGTGAAGCATTAGGTCAGTGATTCCCAAAGTGGTTTATATTGACTCCGAGGTGTCGATGATAAAGAAAAATATAGGCGCGAGAAGGAAAAAATTTTTTTTATTGGGAAGTGTTTTTTTTTCAGCTATAAGGTCCAAAGAATTATCGACAAAAAAAGAAAATAGGTTTTTTCTTTATTCGTCGTTAGTATTTTATTTCTGGGAGAAAATGATAATACATGGTTCTGTCAGTTTCTTTTTTTTAAAAAAAAGAGTCTTTGAGGCCGGGGCTATTGAGTCAAAGTCGTTCCAAGGTGCAAAAATGGTAGTTACGCTTTTTTGATATCTAATTTAGTTGGATGTTCTTGTACAAATTTTTAAAAATAGAAAAATTCAGAAAAGAAAGATAAAAATAAAAGAGATTTAGTAGTTTTTTAATCCTCAACGCGCTCCTTAAGTTTAGGTATACCAATTGAATAAAAAGTGATAGATAGAATGAAGCAGCTGAAAAAACAGAACTCTTATTTAATTTTATTTTCATTGTCTATCAGATACTGAGATGGACTCGCTTACATTATTATTAGTGTACCATCGGCATGGGTTACTTAGTTAATTATTGAGGCATCCTGGATTTGTGGTTCTTATTAATATGGTGAAAATACAATCATAATAATGATTTGTGTAAATACACCTGTACAAGATGTAAAAACATTTTTTTTTTTTTTTTTTTACATGAGTGAATTGTACAGCATTTAGTTTTGAAATAAATTTAACGTTACGCGTGTCGTCAGCTGAGAATTGGTTTGTTTCGAGTCCATTTTTCAATTTTTAACTTTTAAACAAATCATATGGAAAAATTTTTTTATCGCAAAATGCCAGACTTTTTACTGTCAATGATACGGTTACAAAAAATGAAAAAGAAAAAAATTAAAGATCCCAACATCAAAGAAGTGAACCCTAGGAATTTACAAAATATACTAAACTATAAATAAATTGTTACCTGTATTTTCGCTAAAAAATTGTAAACTTGTAATTTCATTATTTGACTTTATTTGGCGATAAACCTCAATATTAAGACCAGCAAAAAACCAACCAGAATTTTTTTAACCAATCTTCAACATGTCGACCAGTTTCGGTGTCTCAAAACACCGTTATCAAGACAAGAATATAAAAATCAATAAAAATAAAAATAGAAAATAAAAAAATTTAAAAAATTTTTTCATAAACAAAAGAAACTAAAAACCTCTTAGTTTGGATCAAAACCAATCAAATCAAACAATGTCAAATATAGCAACTCGTTGGTTGCAAAAAAGGAAATACGTACATCACTAAAAATGATATATGAAAACGGAAATGTGAAACAACAAAAAAAACATCTGAAGACCAAACTTGCAATAGAGTACTATTGCAAGCACATCAACATAGTTTAGTATTACCATACTAAACTATGTTGATAAAATTAAACATTATTTAGAATTATACCATATTTCGGAAAATCTGTCATAGATGGCGGCACCTGTGCCAGTGAATATATATGTACATATCACAGCATTTTGAGCCACCATATTGCAGGACGAGTTAATTCGTCTTAATCATTTAAAGCTTAAGATGATTGTCTTGACAGTTCCTTACAGTAGAGATGATCCAAAGCAGGGCCGGCAAGAAAAATGGAGGGCTTCAGAGCGCAACAAAAAATTTCCTACCATTTTTTCTTTAGAAATACAACTAGAGAACAAAAGAAAAACCAGTATCTTGCTTTGTCCCTAACCGAGGCTGGGAACACACTTAGTAGATCCGGGCCCCCGGGAAATGGCTCCACTTGCCTCACCCTCTCGCCGGCCGGCCCTAGTCAAAAGTCAAAACAATCAAAAGAAAATTTCTTGTAAAAAAGTCACCAAGCGCGTGTTAGTTACGCAGGGTTTCTTAGTGGTTAATATTTTTTAATATATTGAAACATATCCCGATGCGAAATTTCATTTATTGAGGACCGTTTCGTCCCTACGGTGCAAATTTTTTATCCCTCTTTTTTCCATACAAAAAATAGGCAGAAAGATGTAGCAATTACGGAGGTGCAAAGGACAGACAGACAGACAGACAGTTTTGACGAAACTATAAGGGTTCCGAGATGTTTCTTCGGAACCACCAAAATGGACCTAGAGAATAAACGAATTCTTATTCAAAGCTTTGAATTCTACCATAATTACGATTTTGGTATTTTACAGAACAACACTGTAAGTTTAATTTTATTAAGACTTTTTATAAATTTTAGAAATAAGTACTTTTTTCCTAATTATAGTTTAATTGCTTAGAAATTTGATAATATGTACCAGAAAAAGAATTATTTATAAAACTATCCCGCATTTAAAGAACACAGATTTAATCCCAACTACTCCTGATTTCAATTGAAAACAGGATTATTTGGAACAAATCCAATAATAATGACCAATTGAAAAGAAAAAAAAAACCAGATACCCCCTGTCGTGTATTGATATCAACACACAAAAACATGAGGCCATTGTTACAGCTAAACTTTTTTGGTACAATTATAAGATTTTTTAATTGGTGAGTTTATTATTTATTAAATCTAAAATGTAATTTACAGAGACTGTGCAATATTTTTGTTCTCATATTAATCCCCAAAAAGCGACTGTATTTTAAGGTGGTTGAACTGTGAAAGATTAAGAAATTCTAGTTTATCAATTATTCTTACAAATTAAAACTTGTAATAAATATTTCCATTCCTTTTTTAAATTAGGGTCCATCCATAAAACACGCACGCAAAATGCAGTGGCGATTTTAGCGGGTAGATCGGGTAGGTCCGGGCCTACCCAAAAATTTTGAAAAAAGAAAATGTTTAGGACTCCAAAGTGGATTAATCCGCTCTGCCGGCACTTTATGTCAAATGTTTAAAAACAATTCTTTAACCCTGCGTAGATTTTTTTTAGCCTGGAATAATTTTCGCCATTATCTCGAATAATATTAGGTCGTGTAATATAAAATTTCGTTTTCCGACCGCTTGGCCGACCATCTAATTCAGGCAAATATCGACACTTTTTTAAGCATCAGAGAAATGTTTAAAAGCAATTCTTTAATTTTAAATATAATTCTTGTAGCCTGGAATTAATTCCACTATTATCTGTAATATTATTGTATTAGGTCTAGGTCTATTAGATCTTTTGAGGGGTCTGATCAAACTGTCTATTTTGAATATTTGAATCAATATCTATTGTGAATGTTTATTTTATTGTCTCCCATATTTAGTTTTGTTTTATTTATTGTTTTATAACTTGTGTGCTATATGCATCTTATAAGGGCGGGAGGGGGCCTGGTAACAAGAAAATATCTAGGGCCCAAAAATGGGTTAATCCGTCCCTGGTTATATATAGGCTCTCTTAAGTGATATGTGATTATCTGAAATGGCTTGTAAATATTTCTAAAAACTACATTTCATTCAGTTTAAAATTATGCAATAAAAAAATATCTGCACCTTCAATAAAAATTATATACACATAAGTTATATGTTTACAATATAGAAAAATTTGGGCCTACTCAAAATAAAAATCCTAGAATCGCCCCTAGTAGTGATGAGCAAAATTAGTCTTGGTCTTGCATTTTTTGCAAGACCAAGACCAAGACTATGTATACCAAGAGCAAGACCAAGACCAAGACTATAAGTATGGCTGCAAGACCAATACCAAGACTCAAGTGAGCAAGACCAAGACAAAAGCAAGAAAAAAGCAAGACTCTTGCTAAACTATTTAAATAGTTTGAAAGTATAATTGATACCGTAAAGAGAGAAAATTCTTAGAAGGAAAAAATTCGGTAATAAAAAAATGCAAGAAAGTGCAAGATTTTTTAGCAATACCAAGACTAAGACCGAGATTGCATTTTCCAAGACCAAGACCAAGACTGCATTTTGCAAGACCAGCACCAAGACCAAGACTCAAAATGCTCTAGCAAGACCAAGACCAAGACTGCCAAGTCTTGGTCTTGGTCTTGCATTTGCTCACCACTAGCCCCTAGCAAAATGGAGGGGGGAGGTAACTGCCTGCCTAACTAATATTTAGTATGGCTGGTAGAATCAATCTTATTCTTTAAAATGTTGTTAGAATATTCAAGCTTGTTAAAATAAGCTTTTTAGCAGAGAATTGTATCTCGCAAACTATACGCTAAAATTGGTTTTACAATAATATGTTCCAGCCGCCTTAAACTATCGAATTATGTGTTAAAAAACATACTTAATGATTAGGTTGAAGGCTTAAAGAATCTGATTTTTTCAACTGATTAAAAATCTTCACTAACTATATTTCGTATTTTTTGTGTACATATCCAATTTATTATATTATGTATTTGATCGAAAAGGATTCATCAGACAGAGCATGTTTGTTTTCGTAAATAGTGGTAAAAATAAATCAGATAACGTAATAAAAAATGACGAGTTTCAGTGGCCATCGATGTTTTTCAATCGTATAATGGATTATTTAATTAAAAATAAAAATTGTACGCATTTGTCACAACAGGTACCTACGTATGATGGTTAGCAATAGTGTATTATTATAATGTTTCCAAAAGTGATTTTTAATTATTTGTACAACCCTTTTTATGTAGTTAAAACACAAGCGTTTTCAATTTACAAAATTAATATTTGATTAATGAGAAAATGTGAATAATAATTTTTGTGTTGTAGATATTATTTTTGTTTCGTAAATTCAAACTCTCGTTTCATGGTATTTTTTGATCTCATTAACAAATTATCCCCGCTTTTTTTCAATTTTATCAACAGATAATCAGTTGTTGAATCGGCAAAAAACAAAACAATTTTCGAAAATCGTTTCATATATATACAATCAAAATAATAAAAATAACTTTTGGTTTTGGGGATTGAAAAATAAAACTTTTTTCTTTATTTTTGTGAAGTCTATTATTTATGAAACGAAGCCGCTGAATTTTTGCATTATCCACAACTACAACAGTCTTATGGAGGCTCGGTCAGGTGAAATAACTAACACCTGTAACATATAATAAGATTGGGACCGCCACTAAATAAGATTAGTGAGTTAGTTAATCATCTGGTCGCGTTATTACATAGTAGACAAGGTCTTTTTGATTTTGGTTGTGGTATAGCGATTGTAAAAAGTATGTTCCACCGATATTTTACGAACTTTGTCAGTCTTAGCATGTATATTAAATTAGATAAGAATTCATCAAGTTCATTAAATTAAGGTTCCTCAGTAGCTACAGCTGGTCAAGCTTTCGGGATAAAATATAGGACGGTTTATTGTAAAATTAGATAAGTGTATCCAAGAATGTTAGCTGTACACCACGTGTTATTAACGTTAATGTGAGGCTCAATTACGTGATAATTCGGCTCACTATATCGCATTTGAAGAAAGATGCCAGTGTAAACAAACATTTAGATGAAGGGGAGCAGGCGGTAATTGGAGCCTAGTAAGGAAAAAGAAAAATATCTCGAATCATTCTAACGATTTATTTATTTATTTATTTATTTTTTTTTAAATTGAAACACATAGCTTCTGTATTTGACTAAGAAATTAACTGAATTGTAGTCAGCTAAACAATATCTTTCTGGCCGAAAATTTTTTTTTCCTGAAGATTACCATCCGTTTCTATATTGCCCGACAGGTCGAGAAATGGGAGCCAGAAATTTGCTTTAAATTTGATAAAAATTGCAAAAATAAAATCAGTTTAGCCTTCTAGCCTTCCTAGGCTATCTAGGAACCAAACTACATAATTTTTGAAAATTTCATAAAAAAGAATTGAATAGTTCAGAAGATGGTGCAATTTTGGGATGATATGGTAGCGGCGTTGCTACCGTTACTCCGATTTTGATTAAATTCATAGGGGACCATCTAGGAATCAAACTGCACAATTTCTGAAAATTTCATTAAAAACAATCGAACAGTTCAGAAATTATGCCACTTGGTGCAAACTGGCGACACACAGACGGACAGACAGACACCAAACCAAAATTGTTCAAGGAGCTCTAAAACGTAAAATGTGCGTAAAAATTTTTATTTTGGAGGGAAAAAATTTTTTCAAAAGTGATCACAATGCTTCCGCTACTTTAGTAGTCTCGGGAGCAAAATTTAATTTAGTTATTACTTTGATATTGTTAAAATTATTTTGTTATAAGCACCGAGCACAAAAAATAAAACCTCTCTTAACAATTGAATGCGTGCAATTTTAGGGGAACATCACGAGAAAATTAACAACAAAATGATTTGTGAACCGTAAATTTTGGATAGGTGTGTATTAATAATATATTTAAGATATGTTTTAGCACTATCTTTAAGGAATAGATAACCATAATGATCGCTAAATACAACGTTAACACCCCCTAGATTTTAGGGGATGCATAATCCTAATTATTTTTAAAGCTTGTTCGTGCATTAACCCTCTACACTACCCTCTAAATTAAGCATCAGACGGATTGGTAATTATAAATTTTTATTTGGATGTAGTCCTTGAAACAAAACCACCAGTTTTTTTTTTGTGCAATCTTCAATTAAATTTTGATTAATGACCAAAATAATATCCAATGATGGAAATTGATGTTGTTAAAAAGGACCGCACCTAAGGTGATGGCTAAGGATCATAAAATATATCAACCCACATACATTTCATCACTGGCTGGTCAGTCACTGGGCCATCTCGTGGCCATTTGACAGACATAATTAACTCCGTTCTTCATTAAAATATTCGTTTAATGCATGCAGACATTGAAATATGGCATTTGTTAAATCAAAGCTCATTTTTTGCGACACCAGACCAGTGTTTTTTTACACCTCTGATTAGCTTTTTAAAAAATATATGGAATTACAAATAAAAAAAATATTATTCAGATAATAATCCTAATAAATCTTATCTGAGCATCACTAAAATTGATAAACCCCGGGAAAGATTCTTTTTGGAAATCACTCAAAAAAAAAAAAAAAAAAAATCAACAAGGTTAGCTGTTTCTTCATTCACCTGCATTCACCTTGCACAGGGGAACATTTAAAAAAAAATATTTTTCACTATAGGCACTTTTATAGGGTAAAAAATATGGAGGACTATTTACCATATATTTTATTATTAATATTATACCTTAGATTTCTTTTGAAATCTCTTTTTGACGTTCCTCTTTTTATAGGCCTAATGTTGTTACTAAATAAACGTTTTGTCTTTAAAACTATCCGACAGTCGTGGATATGATTGTGTTAACACGTACGGTTTGAATAAATTTAAAATAGACAGGATAGCGAGTCGACGTTGTGCCACCAAAAATCAGTCAAAAAAATATTAACCAATAAATAATAAGTAAAATTATTTAGGTGCCTTCATAACTAAACTCAAGTTAAGTTCATTTCTTTAAAATACCCCTGTCGCAGCATCCTGCATAACGTAGCGAATGTCCGTTTATAAAAATTAATTTTTCTCGGAAACTAGTTGACATAGAAAAAAAGTTTAAAGACCTTTTTTATGTAATTTTTTCTCTTCTTTTAAATGGTGTAAAAAAATTTCGCAAAAATTTTTGAATAAGTGGCAATTTTGGCAAAAAACTAATTTTTTGCAAGAACAAAAACCATGTTCCTGACATCCGACGTGTCTGGCTGACGAACTCATCTAAGGGTTTGGGACTTCCAATGTTCTCACCAAGTTTCGTAGAAATTGGATACTTCGTTCGAGAGTTATCGCGCGGACATATATATATATATATATATATATATATATATATATATATATATATATATATATATATATATATATATATATATAAATTTTAGTGAATATTATTTTTGGTTTCTAGGGACCTCAAAACAAATTTCTGCCATAGTCCCGTGCTCAAGTCGCGTCATGACAGTAGCCGTAATAGCTGAATTCCATTCTGGAAATTCGCTAAAAATCACATCTTTCTTAAGGGGAGACAAAAGAACATAAAAAATCGACCATTTTTATAATTTTTTTTTTTTATAAAAAAAAAATATTTTATTAAAAAACTAAATTACAACATTGTTTCTACATGTCTTGAAATTGCAAAAAAAAAATTCAAAAATGAGCTGAGTATAAATGGCTTTAAGGTCGATACTGCGAGATTTTTCCACCTTGATGGTTCTTCTGAAAATATACATGTTATACAGTTATTGCACTAACTCTAGGATCTAAGAAAAAAAATGAAAAACAAGCGAGAAATCGCATTTTGAAAATAAATTGCTAAAAATCACCGCTTTTTCTCGACTATAAACAGCCGCCATATTGAAAATACATTACGGAATCAAAAGATCCTAGTGCCTGCCAAAATAACGGTATCGAGGAATAATATGCACTTTGATTTATGTCGATATCTTAAATACTTTTTGAAATACATGAGGAACCATGTCTAAAAACGTACTTTCGAGAAAAAAGCATTTAATGTTTTTTATTTAAATTGAATTATAGTAAAGTGCGTGCATTGAAATGCCCATAACTTTTTGATTTTTTATTTTTTAAAAATAAAATTTTAGGGGAATATTTCTAACACCTTAAGGAACATAATTATAAAGAAAAAGATAGATTTCTTTTTTTTGACGAATCTCCCCTTAAGTTTTGGAAAGATCCTCTTTAAATAGTCTTCTCATAATTCCATTTCAAATTGTTCTAATGCGGCCCATACACGGTTCAACTTGTTGTACTACCTAGTTGTACTACAAGTTGAACTGTTTGCCATACACTGTTAAACTATTCATTCAACTTGTTGTCCAACTTCAGTTATTCACAATTTTTGAAAAAGAGAACTCCGTTAAAATTATGGATAAAATTCTTGCCTTAGCAGTAATTGCAGAAATTAGTAAAGAAAGCTTGAGTAAACAAAAAAAAAAGAAAATAGAGCAAAGAGTGGTTGGGGAAAAAATTTTCTAATGAAAAACTATTTAAAAAAATTAGTGAATGTGAACCAAACGATTACAAAAATTATATGCGAATGAACGAAGAAATTTTTAATGATATTTTAGTAAAAATAATACCTTTAAGAAGCAAAGAAGATACGTTTATGCGTGATGCAATTTCTGCAAAAACACACTTGGAAATTACATTAAGGTTTCTTGCAACGGGAAATTCTTTTGAAAATTTAAAATTTTCAAATGCGGTATCACCGCAAGCTATTGGAAATAACAAACAAAATCAAATATTTAAACTTTCCAATTGTTACCGCTGTAAATATTTTGTTGATTACACTCTTTACAGCATATATGTACTGGTTTTGTTGTTCAACTACCCCACACACAGTACAACATGTTCATAGACCATTTGCTCCGCCCATGTAAAATCAAAATATTTTGATTTTACTTCAACCGTTTATGCAACCATCAAAATAGTTGACCAACTGCTCCACACACGATTCAACATGTTGTACAACTCAACCAAGTTGTACAACAATTTGAACCGTGTATGGGCCGCATAACACTTTACTAATTTATGTTTGTATATTTATGTCTAATACAGTACTCCATCAAAAATTTAGTGTTGATTTTTATACCTGACGTGCTAAAAACAAATCATTTGATCACACCTTGCATCGGTCATTAAATTATATGCACACACATTTTCTAAATTTAATTTGTAGTTTTTGAAAACGTAAAAAAAAACAAAAGCTGCCACGGCCGAGAATTTAACAGCCTATATCGAAAACAGGTAACAATGAATGTCTATATAGTTTACGTGTAGTAAATTGGTCACTAAATCGAAATTTTTAACTAGAAATTTTTATTTGTTTTAAAAAACAATCCGATTTAATTGTAAACGACTATAAAAAATTTCATTTCAATCTTCAGAGCTATTCTTTGTTTTTATTGGAAGGATTCACGGAATCATCATCATATTAAGGCGTTGTTAACTATAGACTGGTTTTATATTTTGGTTTATTTCATCCAAACTACCCAGAAAACCATCCGTCGTTCATTTTTTAAGACAAATATTTGTTATTTTCGATCGTCTAGTATACAATTATCTTATCCGAGTGTTGATTTTTATACTCAATAATTTTGATAGCGTGCCCCATAGACAGCATCGGAACCAAAAGTGCTGTATAGTACAAATAATACCCCCAAAACACACACAATTTTATCGTTTGATTACATAATAAATTGTTTTTAATTTCGATTAAGAGGGTTTGTTTTATTATCTATGTATCCACAGATTGTTGATTTGTGTTAGTTTTTGGGGCGCTGCGGTATCGTGTGGTATCTAATTACATGTACCTAAATATGATCGAATCAAAAATTGATATTAATTGCAGACAAAATCATAAATGGAAATAATAAGTAGTTGGCTGCAACGTAATCATAAATTTTTATTTGGACTGTCTTATTGTGTCGGTACATTGAGAAGAAAATTGATGCCCTGTTCTCCAAACTTGCATTTATTTCTGTCTAAAACAGTGTTTTTCAACCTGTGGATCGCGACCCCCCGGGGGGTCGCGAAGTCTTTCTAAGAGGATCGCAGTACTTTAAAAATAAAACCACTCTAGTTCAATATATGATATTTAATAAAGAGAAGGTTAATTAATGGTTACATTAATATGAGAGTTTCATACTTTTGCGTGATAAAGTTTCAAAATTGCGACTTATTTTCAATAACAGTAAGTAAATCCGAATTTTAAATAATTGTCGTCATATAGACACTTTTTCTTTGGTTTTGTTTTATTACTCTCATTGGAACTTGAAGTTGATGGTTGTGCATATGTTTCCAAAAACTTATCCATTTTCAATAATTACAATGAGCTAGAATTTTGAATATTAGACAATAATAAGTGAGCAACTACTAAACAAGACAATTCAATAAAATTAAACACTAACGCGAGTTCACAATTCAAAGAATTCAAAAAAATGGATTATTCTCGGAAGTGTTAAACGGTGACGACCGCCGTGCTTGCGCATGTCACTTTTTATGCCACGTGCGCCTTCAGAAGCTACTATAAGTCGTCAGTTTTGATGTCGATATAAAAATACGCCTGTTTCAAGTCCTTAATTACGTACTTAATCGATACCTAACTATGAAAATAATAATGATGAACGGATTCGATATTTACAACATGGTCGCGAAATATTTTTCCATACTAAGGGCGTCCCGCCATGGAAAAGGTTGAAAAACACTGGTCTAAAATATACAGTCTATCTTTATTCAGCAAGTATTGAAACGCCAATGAGGCAATGACATTATTTATAATAAACAATTATTTGAATGTAGAGAATTTACAAAACACAAGAATGATTAATTTAGAAAATATTTTGAAAGTTAGAAAATCTTTTTGTTTGTTATATGGTTAAATTGCTCCCAAATTGCTCCTTTGGAATCAGAAATTGCTCCACCTGAAACTTAATTATTTACAAACAAAAAACGTTTTTGTTTCACTATTTCTATTATCAAAATCTTTTTTTATACGGTTTTTGAAAAAATTTCCATTAAAGTGCATAATGTAAATCAAAAGCAAGAGAAAATAAGCAAATTAAACATTAATTATAATAACTTTATTTTTAAAAATTAATTTTTAATGGTTTTTAAGCATTTAATGTGTACATTGCATAAGAATAGTGATGAGCAAATGCAAGACCAAGACCAAGACTACCAGGTCTTGTTCTTGCATTAAGAGTCTTAATATTGGTCTTGCTAGAGCAGTTTGAGTCTTGGTCTTGGTCTTGGTCTTGCAAAATGCAGTCTTGGTCTTGGTCTTGCTCTTGGTATATATAGTTTTGGTCTTATGGTCTTGCAAAAAATGCAAGACCAAGACAAGATTGCAAGACCAAGACTAATTTAGCTCATCACTACATAAGAATATATGTTATTGCATCATTTCGTTTTTTTCCAGATAATTTTCAGAATTTTATAATATAAAATTTCCAGAATTCTTTCTGAAAATTCGCTAATAAAAACGAAATAAAACGTTTTTATGTATAAATTAATACTTTATCTTGTTTAGAAAAGTAACGTCTAAGCAAATCAAAGTTTTGAGTTATGTATTACTGATGAAACTTTTTTGATGCGGTCCCAATCCACCGCATAAAAAAAGTTTTTTCTTACAATCTAGATCGAATTATATTTTTATAGTTATTTATGAAATTTTTGAATATATTTTTTTGTGCGATTTTTTTTATGCGGACCCTATCCACCGCACAAAATTTCGTTTTTTCGAAAACTATTGATTATATTGTAGTCTATTCGAAGTATAAGTAAATTTCGAACAAATTTACACGCGATGAATGAAAAATCGATAAAAATCATATAATACGACGTTATATGATGGACTTTTTGTAAGAACTTTTTTAAAACGAATCTAAATTTCCATAAAAATAAAATACCCGACACGGGAACACCTTTATTTGAAAAAAAAAATTCTAAATCATAATATTTAATATTATATTGTAGATTACTTATTAAAAAACATTAATTTTAAAATTGGAAGCGAGGAATTTACTTTTAGAAAAAAACAAATATGTAATTTAATAAACACATATAATATGAAACAAGATATCCAAGCTACAAAGAAGTCTTTTACCTTACTGCGTCTTGTCTTACGTGAGTTCGAGTCGTGTTATATTATATTATGTATGTTTTTTATTGTTAACCGAAAGGGTTTATTTAAAAAAATTCTATTAAAAAAAGGCCGAAGACAACTATACCAAGTCCATTCCGTTAAGGAATAATTAAATTTTTTTAATCTACATTTATAATTAGTTGAGATATTTACACTCGGCCAAAAAAAAAAAATATATATATATATTGTAAAGTAAATTTTAAATGATACAGTTTAATACAGATTAATACTTCCTACTTTTGCTAGTGCTTTTATTATTTATTACAATAATTGCAGTACGTATTGTAATTTTTGGTAACTTATTAAATTTACAAGTAGAACTTTTGAGAATTTCTTTTTAACAGAGGCCTGATATTTAATTTTTTGACTCGAGTTCGAAAATCTATAATTTATTTCCAAGTTAATTATTCTATAATTTTATTTACTATTTTAAAGCAGTATTATTCTAGTCTAGAAATTCCAAAAAAATCGATTTTTTTTATATTTTCCTTTAGTTTAGACCTTTAAGAATAAGCCTCTAAAAGGATTTACGGAAATTCGAATTATTTTCGGAGTTATGGTGTCTTTTTCGTTCGTTCGTGGATTTTTTTTCGTCTCGCATATCTCGAGAAGAAATGATGATATCAACTCCGGACTAATTTCATTAGATGCGTAATCAAAAAATGAAGACCGGATAAAGTTTTCAGCAAATTCGGATTAGCGGTTTGTTTTTTGTGGTAAAAAAACAGAATTAACTTTATTAAGATAACATAGATTATATCGATTTTTTACCATAATATTATTATAATTATAATGGCTTAAGAACCTTCCTTGATGTTAAAAACGCCAGTATATTAGTATAAAATTTAAATACCCCTGTCGCAGCATCCTGCATAACATAGCGAATTTTCGTTTATAAAAATTAGTTTTTCTCGGAAACTAGTTGACATAGAATAATACTTTAAAGACCTTTTTTATGTAATTTTTTCTCCTCTTTTAAATGATGTAAAAAAAATTGGCAAAAATTTTTGAATAAGTGGAAATTTTGGCAAAAAACTAATTTTTTGCAAGAACAAAAACCATGTTCCTGGCATCCGACGTGTCTGGCTGAAGAACTCATCCAAGATTTTTGGACTTCCAACGTTGTCACCAAATTTCGTAAACCTAGGACATTTCGTTCGAGAGTTATCGTGCTAATACTTATATACATACATACATACATGCATATATATATATATATATATATATATATATATATATATATATATATATATATATATATATATATATATATATATATATAAATTTTAGTGAATATTATTTTCGGTTTCTAGGGACCTCAATTTCCTTTTAATTTCTAGGGACCTTTCTGCCATAGTCCCGGGCTCAAGTCGCGTCATGACACCTACTGTAATAGCTGAATTTCCAGAATTCTTTCTGGAAATTCGCTAAAAAAAAAAGACGAAATAAGAAACTGTTTTTGAAATATATTTTGTCTCGCATATCTTGAGAACAAATGATGTTATCATTTGTTTGATAAGGGTGGAGCCCCCACCCTTAGGTACAGAAGGCGAAACCCCCGGTATGGTGCAAGGGGCAAAGCCTCTATCGAGGGCCCAGGGGAGAAGTTGCTCGAAATGGAAAAAGAGTTATTTATGTACAGTAGTCTCTAGTCTTTAAGGACACCCAATGGGAAGTTGACAGTGTGGGTAGACCTGTCCCCCAAATTTTTAATATAAATTACTCGAAACTACTTTTTTCGATATGGTTGACATGATATCTCAAGTTCTAATGTACCGATTTACTTGAAATTTGGTACAGATCTTCTTAATATTATCAAAATTGGTCCGACGTAGGGGTTTTTGCAATTTCTTTTTTACTATTTTTAAAAAAATTTCCAAAGTTAAAAAAAGGAGGCGAAAAAATGCTATTTTATGAAAAAATTTATTTTTTCATATCGGCTACGTCAGACTAATTCTACATCCTTGTTTATTAAGAATTAACTAAAATTTTATGTTTCAGATCACCAGTAGGGTTGGAATCACGTCAACCAGGATACACCTTTTTTTTTGAGTCCCCACTTTGCCGGTCTGTACCGATTTCAACTCTGAATTTTTTTTTTAAATTTTTATACATTTTTATACTTTTCAAATATCAGTAAAAGACTCTTAAAAAATGGATACTAAAAATGTTTACTTTTTTTTTATTTCGCTCCCAAAATCACCTCAAAATCGAGCCTCTAGACTTGAGTACCCACTTAAATAAGTCTTTGAAGAAAAACTTTGATAACGTATTAATATCGTATAGATTTAACAGTTATTCGTGTGAACTTGTTTTTAGAAACAAATAGATATCACTTTGGGAGAAAAAACAATCTAAAATACTAACAACAATATGACACGGTATATTTTATATAATTTACTTATGTGTCTGGTCCCCAGTGAAAAACATACAACTAAATAAATTCCCTGGGAGCAGTCCGCAGCCTAGCGGTATTTTTGAATATGTAAATAGAAGAACAAAAATAGAAAAATGAAATTTATAGAGATCAATTTTAAAATATAACCGAAAGGCCTAAAAACATAAATAATATTATGTTAATTTTTCCGAAAAAAAATAGACCGTCATATACATTTCAAAAGTTAAATGTTGTTTATCCAAAGGACATTAATCTTTTAAGATTTTGTTTTTTTTTTTTTTTTTTGAGGGCTTTGTTTCAATTTTTTTGAAAGGCCTTTATTAAATTTAATTCAATTTTTATTTATGGCGTCGAAAAGCTAATTAATTACGGCATCAAATGATACTGAAGAATTATCGCTAACAACTTTTAATTTTTTTTAAGTACCGTAAAATTAGTCAACTTTACCCATTCAAGACACCTTAATTGCCACATCACACTTTGTGTTAAGGGGGACCACTAGTGTGACATTTTGAAAAAAATGGAAATTTTTTTTGCATGTTTCGATCGTCTATACCTTTAAAAATAACATACTTAAATTTCAAGTGCATATCTCAAATAGTTTTTGAGTTACAGCCATCCGAAAAGCGGATTCTGATTTTTATTGTTAACTTGAAGGTATTGAGAAATATAATATGAAGGTTAATAGTTCGGGAGTTTCTGGACGTGGCTGCCAGTCACATGCTGTGGAGCAGCTAGACCTTGGCACATTTAAACGACTCATCTAGTTTTACTATGACCGTTATAATGAGTATATCGTAATTAATTTTAGTAAAAATTGTTAGTGATTAAAACTAAAAGGTAAGGTAAAGAAAAACTACATTTTTCAAATTTGCTGCAGTTATAACTCGAAGATAAATCATCCGATCGATTTGATTCTCATTGCAGCTTCTTTTATATATGTTTCTTCGTGCCATGAACCTCCAGTTTTCCGATCCAATAAATTATGTAATTTTTGCAGGCCAAAAATCATAAAATTTTCGCGCAAAATTTGAAACATTTTTTAAAAAACTCCACCATTTTGTTAAATTTCAACTTTTTTTTTTCGATTGAAGTTCACGGCACGGGCAATACCTTCTAGTTTAATAGGCTTTTTAGTTTTTTTGATTTTAGGCACTGTGAAGGTCGCTATCACTACAGCAGTGGGGGAATTTTTTTTTGGAGCCTTGGGAGGTCGCGAATAACTCACTGAATTTTCAATTTTTTGGTCCAAAAATTTTATCATGCATTTATTATATATCAACGAATATATTCTTAAAATATGAAAACATTCCATACAGCAGTTTCCTTTAAGAAAATTCTCAAAAATCTCCTTTTTTTCAGGCGGTCACACTAGTGGTCCTCCTTAATGGTTCATAATGTCTGTAGCAAACTGCTGATATTATATATAATTTTTTTTTGGTATTTTTTATTATTTCAAATGAAATTTGAAAAATTTGAATCGATAATATTTAAGTCAATGTTGGACTGATTTTACGGCGCTTATCAAGATGTGTTTGTCTTTTAGGTTTGCATCTGTAGTTTGATGAAACTTTTTGCTTCTAAAAATCACTTTTGTCACCCTTATATGCCACCGGAAGAGTGGGCGTTACTGTCCTGTCGATAAAAAGAATTTTTTTTTTGAATGTTTAAAACCATTAACGGTCGTGTGTGAGTTTTGAAAAGAAATTTTTTTTTACAAAAATTTCAAACAAAGAGTGCCGGTGTCTTGACAGATATAACCAAAACATTAATGTGTGTCTATTCAATGACTTAACAAAACTAGAAAATTTTAAAAAAATAAAATACTGAACTTGCAAAAATTTTAATAAAACAGATAAAACAGAGTAGAACTAAATAAAATTTTCTAATATTAAGTTATCAAAATTTGAAAACGAATGCGATAATTTTTGATTTCACACCAGTACAAAAATAAATATGAATCTAACGTTCGTAAAATTGATTTTGAAGCATGAAATAAATATTTAACGTAAGATCAAATGTACATGGTCACTGGTTACACCTTAAATAAATAAATTTAAAGTCTTTATTGTTCACAGTGGCAAATCCACCTCTTAAATTAAGGTCGAATCAAATTTTTTTTTAATGCCTTCATAAGCTTTTTTCAACATTGTAAATTAAAGAAAAATGTATTTAAGTGTTAATAAAACTAAAGTAATATAATTGAAAAACTAGGACAAAATTTCAATATACCTCAGTTTAGGGGGAGCTAATCGCTACCATGGGCACTCCCTTTATCAGTGTTTGGTCCCACTTGCTTATTTTTTGATAAAAATGAAAAGAATGACTTCGGAAACCTATGATTCCCCTCCAGTTTCTTCATTTTATTTCCGATTTTTAAGGTAGTAAAAATTTTTTTATAACACCCGCTTCTAAAGTTCAATATTCGGGCGTTGTGTAGTGGATGTAAAGAGCAGTTTTCATATCATTGTAAAACAAACGACAGTAACTGTGCGCGAAAGTACAACTGTGCGTGAAAGTAGCTAAAACTATGCGAGAAAATAATGATATTCATTTATCAATAATAATCATATTCAAATTAAACATGGAAACGATCAACAAAATAATAAAAAATATAAAAATGATCTACAAATTAATAAAAAAAAATTTTTTTCATATAACATTATAAAATAAAATTAACCCTGCTATTTTCTAAAATTGCTTAAAAATAATTAATTCTTTTCTCTCTATTAAACTTTAGAAGCCGTCGTTATAAAAAATTATGTTCTATACGTATACGTAAAGAGAGGTATCTAATAGGCTTAAACTAGGGTACTCGCTAAAGGGACTGACGCATACACAACGAGATCTCGTGCGCTTACCTCCACGAGCCGTCAGGCGAATGGGGGTATATTGCGCACTCGATCTCATTGTGTATGCGTCAGTCTCTTAGACTCGTGTCCCAATTTAAGCCTACTAGAATACCTCTCTTTACGCATATGTATCGAAAATAACTATTATAGACTTAATGACGTCATTAAACTAAAAAATTTCCTTTTTCTTAAATTAGGCTTGACAGAAGTGTTTTTAATCAATGTGATTGGTTGAATTAAGGTAATTTGGGTGTGATCTTTCCATTTTTATTATTAAAATGACAAAATTCCTCTTAGAAATCCGACTAGTTCGACAAATGTCTATTTTCTGGTAGTTTTACATGTTTAATTTTAGTTGAAATGAAAAAAAACAACATTGAAAACGACTTGAATGACGCTATGAAATAAATCACGATACAATCTGTATTCATCTACGCTTCCGCAAAAGAATGGTCCTGATCCTCCTGACCATCACCTTGTACCACGCGCTTGATTATTATTTGTGATGTAATTGAACTGAAGAATAACAAAACTATATACGATTATTTAGGGGCGGAATTAGGCGTACAGGGGTTGTAACACATGTGTTTAATGCATCATATAATAGTAAAATATATTAAATAATATAAATGACCGACACGGGAGCCACAGTTCTATATACAGATCACAAAATGTTATTTTCAGAGAAATTTTTCGAAAAAAAAAATTAGTGTCCGTTAAACCCACATCCTTTTTTGAACACAGATTTACAGAAATTGACATTACACAATAATAATGTGAATCGAAAAATGAATGATCGGCCAGCAGAAGTGAGACCACATAAATAAACGTATTATTTTTTTGTATTTCTACGTCATTTTAATGATTTTTATATGCGTCTACAGTGAAATCTATTTTTATCCAGTGGATAGGAAGGTATCGCATAAAAAAGACTGCACAAAAAAATATTCAAAAACTATAGAAAGTACAGCTAAACCTTTTTTTTATGCGGTCCTTTTTTATACGTTTTTTATGCAGCTTTTAAAAAAAATGGTCATTAAAATGCATAATGGGAATTAAAATCAAGAGAAAGTAAGAAACTTGAACATTAACTATATAATTTTCTTTGATAAAAATACTTTTTAATTGTTTTTAAGCATTTAAATTTATAATCAGTATACATTGCATAAGAATATTAATTATTGCATCATTAAGTTTTTTTACAGCTGATGTATTTTTCACAATTTTCATAATATTTCAAAAATGAAATAAAATGTTCTCACGTGGAAATTAATGTTTCATCTTGTTTAGAAAAGCAGCTTCTATGGAAATTGTGAGGTTTTGAGCATTTCGAGTTATGTATTTTCGATGAAACTTTTCTTATGCGGTCCTGATCCACCGCATAAAAAAAGTTTTTTTTTTACAACCTGGACCGGACTAAACTTTTTACAGCTATTTATGATATTTTTGAATATTTTTGTTTTTGCGACTTTTTTATGCGGTTCCTATCCACCGTATAAAAAAGGTTTACCTATATATACACTTTGATGGACATTTTTTTAAAAACAGTAAAAAAATTACACAAAAAAGCCGCACTAAAACAGGCTTCTTTGTACCTATAAAATGACGTAATGGAAGAAATAGTAAAAATGTAATTTATCATCGATTTCCGTCCTTTTGCTTTTGATAAGGCACCAAAAAAAAAAAAAATCATTTTATTTCTGTTTCGTCTTAGATAATACATAGAATGCCGATGGGTTGTCCTTAATATAATAAGTTGAATTAGACAGATTGTTTTACAAAATTGGATACAAATAATATGAGAGATGGAAGCCCCCAATTTGGGACGCCAAAAATAACTAAACAGGGTGACGTAAGAAATTTGATATTAGTGTAGTTGTAACTGTTTAAAAAAAAATATCGGTCAAGTGCAAGTTGTACTTGCATAAATAGTGTTACGTACAATCACAGTTGCGTAAATGAGTATTTTTCTTGAACAAAAAGACTTTATGTTTGAATTAAACTATAATTCTTGCTTTTAAAACGATTGTATCTTTATCTTTGCTTTTATACTAGAAAGAAACGGAGATATTCACTGTATGTATTATCTTACTTTTCTTTCATTTTCACTTTTTGATCCATATTTTTATGTAAAATTTAATGTATAATCAGAAAAATCTATCGCCAAAATGACCATCTTCTAAAACAGGGGTCGGCAACTTTTTTTGGGTGGCGGGCCATTTGAACATAAAAGTTTTTCAGCGGGCCGCACAGTCAAATATTTTTTAATGTAGTACGTGGCTTAAGTAGATTTTTTTTAACGAATTTTCGAATCGAAAATTCAGCTCTTAGAGTCACTGTCTTAATGCTACTTGAGGAACTATGATAGAAATAATTTATTTTGAAGTCTCTAGAAGCCAAAAATGACATTCACTAAAATTTATATAACTCTGGAACGAAAACTCCTGTTTTTACGAAATTTGGTAAAAATATTGGAAATCCAAAAAGTCAGACACGTCCGATGCCCGGAATGGAATTTTAGACATTTTTGCCTAAGAATTTTTTGTGGAAAAAGTGAGTTTTTTTGC
Source organism: Brachynemurus nebulosus (assembly GCA_035578155.1). Classification (NCBI taxonomy): domain Eukaryota; kingdom Metazoa; phylum Arthropoda; class Insecta; order Neuroptera; family Myrmeleontidae; genus Brachynemurus; species Brachynemurus nebulosus. Next base: position 2,888,654 of record JAPWDM010000026.1, read on the forward strand.
CCAAATTTCCTCAAGTTTTTGCCATATTTTCTTACATCGTTGGAAAGAGGAGAAAATAATCATATAAAAAGGATTTTTGAAAAATAATACTGTGTCAAGTAGTTTCCGAAAAAAACTAATTTTTGTAAACGAAAATTCGCTATATTATGCAGGATACTGCGACAGGGGTATTTTCTTTTTTTTAACACAATATAAATATTATTAAAAATTAACATGAGGAGAAATTTTTAGTAACAGTTTTAGTTTACATGTTATAAGTATGCTCAACTCTGCATAGGCAGAGCAAATTGTTCGAAAAGTTATATTGCTTGGTGGGCCGCAGGTTGCCGACCCCTGTTCTAAAATGACCTCGAAAATTTAAGAAAAAATAACCCTCAAAATCAAAATTCAATTTCATGTCTATAACTGAGGCATCATATTCTATTCAAATTTTTACGTTAAATATTCCATCGGTTTAGTTCCGTTTTACTAAATCTGGTATGGAGCACAAATTAAGATACCATTTTGCATAATTCGAAGAATCAATATGTAATTTTAGTCCATTAAAGTTTTGCCCTGACCTTGAATCGAATTCAGTTATCTCAAATCGATTAGCCTCCAAGTGATTAAATGTTAGAATTTACTATTACATTCAAATTACACAAAAATCTTTGATTAAATAAATTTTTTGATAGATTAAAAATTTTACATTTTAGAGATGTACGACGGATAAACAGTTGAACATCTATGTAATTACAATGTAGCTATGAGATCCATTTTTTTTTCTTGATTCGGTGGAACCCCTCGAGATAAAGTAACACCTGTAGTGTTTACATTAATTATATAAGGTACCTAAGGCATTTAAGGCCCAGCGGGTAATAAGGCCCATTAGCTATATTTCTTACCAAGAAAAGTTCTCTAACTTATCAACAAGTTTAAAATGAACTTTCAGTCATTTCAAAACCAGATACAAAAGTTGAGCTACTCAGAGTAACAAACTCATGTCATATTTTAACAAACAAATTTAGAGGTTACATTTTCGTTCGTTGATATAAAAATTGTGCACATTGTGAGTGTTATATTAATGATTTTTTAAAGGTATGTTTCTTTCAAATTGTTATCAAAATTGAAAAAAATTAATATTCTTTAAGTTTTACATCAATTAATTTAGTTTATTTCTAAAGTAATTATATAAAATGTATATAAGCATAAATATTGACATGTTGATAATAAGGCCCATGCAAATTTTGTTTGGGCTTTATTACCAACACAATTAAAATCAAACACTACAAAGTCAAATCAATTAAAACAGGTCTGAAGTCATTAACAAATGAAGCAAAATTAGACGCACAACCTTAAATTACTACAGTTACTCTAATATAAAAATAACAGAAAGAAAAAAGGACAAAAAACTAAGTACATTTAATTTTGGTTTATTTGTTGCATTTGTTTAATGATGCCAGATCAGTTTTAGTTGGTTTGGTCGAATTTTTATTTTTATTACTTAGTGTTTGGAAGTATGGCTGATAAAAGGAAGAGAGCGTTGTGGTCTGAGGAAGCACTAGCATCAGCCTTAAGCTATGTCACTCGACATGGCAATCGAAGAGAGGTTACAAGGAGATTCGGAATTCTAAGAAGAACTCTTAGATTTAATATTTATTTATTTCGACTTAATATATTCAAACACCTAGTACTTGACTTATTCGAAAAATATGATAAAAAAATTAAAAATTAAGAATAATGACTTAGGTAATTTATTCTATTGTTGTTTTCAATAACAGTCACGCAGTCAAGCGGGATTCAAGGATTTTCGAAACTTTTTTAAACGTGTAAAAATAACAAAATATTTTGATATATAAGTTTAAGTTATTCTTAAAGTATTTTCAAGTTCAAGTTATTCTTAAAGTAATTAAAATCCCCCAATTAATTTAAAAAAAAATAATAAATGTGCTATTTCAGGCAGTTGTAACAGGTGGGCCTTATTTTCTACACCAGTCGGAAATAAGGCCCAATTGCAGACACTTTTTAGAATCAAATTTTTGACTTGTATAATTACAAATTCATTAATTTTTTTTGGAATTTTTATCAAAAAATAAGTAAATTTTTATAATTAAATACTATATTTTTGATATTTTATAAGATATATAAATAATAAGCATAATTTGCTTAGGTGGGCCTTAATTGCCTTAGGTACCTTAGATGTAAAAACATTTTTTAAAAAGAAAAAAAATTTTTTGTATAATAACAAGGTATTTAAAATTAGACGATATCTTCTCGTGTTCTAGAATATAGATTTATTTATTTTTTACTGAATAATGCGATCGATATTAATGTTTTAGATCGGGTCCATGACGCTGAATATAAATTTTTATAATTAATCAATCAGTCAGTGGTTCTGAAAGAGCAAATTCCTTTTCGATTTAGACTTATGTACCTATATCGTCGAAAGATTGCTTTATTATAACACTAGCAGTACCCACGATGTCGCTCGCGCAACGCATTGTTATAAACTCAATGAGAAGTATATATAAGTATATATTAGTGAATATTATTTACGGTATCTAGGGACCTCAAAACAAATTGCTGCCGTAGTTCCGGGCTCAAATCGCATCATGACAGTGGTTGTAATAGCTGAATTCCATTCTGGAAATTCACTAAAATACACGATCGTGCAAAAATAGTTTAAGATCAGGCTCTGACGGTAAACCACCGTGTCCATCAAGGGTTGTGTGTGTATTTAATAAAAATATGATATGCTTCAAAACCCATAGAGAAATTTTAATTATTGAAGGCGGAAGATTGCTGAATGCCCCAACAACAGTATCATATTTACAGTATAAAAATATTTGCACAAAATATAATTAAGTATATTGGGACACAAGTTATGTATTCTACGAAGGATTATTTTTCTGAACATGCGCTGTGGTTACAACGAGCTGCTTGAGCCGGCTTGTGATTGACGATCAGATAAATTTATTTGTCGTAAGTATTTGCGGTATTTTGCAGTACGTACTGTAGAACCTCAATAAAATTCACTTTGATAACATAATAATCTGTATTTTATATAATTAAAGATCACATAGTGATTGAAAAAATTATCGAACTGAATCGGCTGAGAATTGAACACACGACCTCTTGATAAGCAGTTAAGCGTCTTACTCTCTAGGCTACCGATCCTCTGTTGCATAACCACTCCATTATGATAACGAATCAATCACATATTTTAACTCGCTTGAAATCCTGGATTCAACCTCCAACCGAATAGTCTATGACCGACTTTGAAAACGTGAGTTATGGGGAAAACGCTTTAAAGTTTTGAACACTTAAAAATTCTTGTATAAAACTGATATAGAATACTTACTGCTAAACTAAATTTTGTACCCTACACTGACAAAATATACAGTACAGGTATAAACACGTTTGTATTTACCTTAAAATTTCTATAATATAACTGAGAGAGAGAGCGATATATAGAGAGCGAAACATCTGCCAGGTAACAACAAAAATGCTTATAACTTCGTCAATTTTGCTCCAATCAACTTGAAATTTTGAGACAATATTCTTGAGATATTATGCATTCAGTTATAAAAATTTAAAAAAATGCAAAAAAAAATTATTTTAATACCCTACCCTGCCCTTAAGCTGTTGAAAGGTGAAATTGAGTTGAACAAACAAACTCACTCTCGCAAATGATGAATAATGGTAAGATTCTACTGTAATTGTAGGAAACATGTGCAAAAGTGAATTTAAACAATTGAAATTGGGAAAAAAAAGACGGTGTAACGCCTGTTGTAATCGCATGGCTGCTGCCAATATGTGAAGATCAAATTGCAAAAGAAAAAAGAAAAACATAGTGTACCAGTTTTTGAAATGTATTGTCAATTTGATTCTTCATTAATGTTTTTTTTTTTTTTTTTTTTTTTTTTTAAATCGGTTTAACATATATTGTAGAAACAGTAAATATAAACAAAACCAGTTGAAGCCAATTGAACTGACCTGAAAATATTGTTGAGAACAGAACTTTAGGCCCGATTTACATTAATGCTCCGCTCTCGGTCCGATATAATCTTGTTGTGTTCACATTACAGTGCTGATATCATGCTGGTCTCAGTTAAATATTATGTATAGTTTTTCAATATTTAAATGAGATGACTTTTCAAGTACGGCAAGAATCAGCAGTATTGTTCACAGCATGATACCTACTTATCTATATGAATGCAAAAAGAAACCGTCGCTTGTAAAACAGGTAACAAATTTAAATACAATTGGAGTGAACATAGGGTGGTATTTGTTGTAAGCAATAAAATAATTTAACATCTTGAAAGTTTATGGTCACTAATAACACCCTCTCGAAAAGTCATTCCAAATATTGTTGGAAAAGGTATACCTGAGTGGTATTGATATTGGAGTGGCATTGGAGCAGGGGCGAACCGTGACTGATATCGGACCAATATCAGAGCGATGATCTGAATGTACTCATTGTTTATTGTGTAAGAATATTTTATCGAATCGGGAGCACAGTGATATCGTACCGAGAGGGAAGCGTTATTATAAATCGGGCCTTATTTCTTCTGTAACAGGTATTTTGGAAAATGAATTGGATTTATCATCCAACAAAGATCATTTAAAAACATGGTGGAAATGAAGAATTATGACCAAATGACCAACTGGTACACTATTTTGACAGCTGATACACTTTGTATGGAATTCTTGACGTCGTATGACGTGGTGTATAAGTTAGTATAGAGTTTCACTTGACGTTTTATGACGTCAGTGCCCGTCAAGGTGTTAAAATATATTACGTGATTGAGGTTATTTATAAGTTGCATATGACACATGAGCGAAAAAGTGCATAAGTGCACGAGTGTGTGTGTAATATGCCTTACAACTGAGTTACATACTATACTTTATCTACGACTAGCATGAAATTCACAATAAATAATTGTTTCAGTTGTTAGGTAAAAATTTTGTACATATTTAAATATAGTATACAAGTACAGTATAAAGATTAATAAAAGTGTTGTAAATTGTGGTACTTTACACACAGTCGTGTGTGCAGTATAAAATAATCAATTTCACGGTAGTCGTAGATAAAACTTTTTAAAATTTTTTCCTTCTTGTCTGGTTTTAACATTTTTAGATAGCACTTTTTTTTCCTTTAATTTACGCTAATCTTCATTTATAGTTATGGTAAAACAACGCGATTGATCATTTAAAAAAAATGTGTAATTTAAGATGTGCGCAATATTTTCTCATACTTTTTACTTGCTTACGTATATATATATATATATATATATATATATATATATATATATATATATATATATATATATATATATATATGCGTACACTGGACGTTTGTTATGTTTCGATTTTGTAATCAACGATGCGAAAATTATCGATACAATGGATTTATGTATGTATACGTTAAAATGGAGCGCGGAGCAAGAGGAGAGGGCTGGCCTTGTTGAGTAAGTGAAGTAATGTAACATTATATTATGCAGTACCTACGTAGGTACGTCATGACAATTTTTGTTGAATTATAATAAATGGTTTTTTGAAAAACAAATGAGATTTTTGGTTCATTGTTTGTCCAAAGACCCAATTACAATGCGTCCAAAAATTTTTTGTGATTTTGCTTCAGATTTTTTTTTCCGGAACTTTTTTGGAACGATCCATTTGAAGATTAATGTGGAGGATAGAAAAATTTAAATATTTATCCCGGAAAATGCTTAAAAAAATATTCGTGGTTCAATAAGCTCTTCTTTAACATAATCCTACATGACGCTTTTGAAAATTTATTTTTCGTTTTCCAAATATATCCACTGGAATTAACCTTCCATAACTTAAATTTAACTTTTTATAACTCAAATCTATAACTGAGCGAGCACGTCCAGTTTCTGTGCTAAATTTCAAATTTTTACGTCAAATAGTTTCAGAAAAATTTAACTGGGACCGACGAACGGACGGACACGAGAGTGATTCCGTCAATTTTGGTACGGAACACTAAAAAACAGGCAGTTGCAAAAACTATGCTGCGATTTTGAAACTTACATCAAAAACTGTGTGACGCAAGAAATTACTGGAAATTTTAAATCATTATTCTTCAAAAAATTTCTAATTATTCGGCATAGTAAATGTCAAACACCTCTGTCACAGCATCCCGAGTACCATGGCGAATTTTCAAGTTCTTCTCGGAATACCGTTTACACAGAATTGTCCAAAAATACATTTTAGGTCTTTCTGATGGGGCAAAAAAAAATTGGGAAAGTTTGGATCTTTTTCGTAAAAGTATCCAGTCCTGGGAATCGGACGGGACTGGCTAACGAACCTATCCAAGATGTTCGGACTTTTAACGTTTTTACCAAATTTTATAAAGATAGGATGTTTTGTTCGAGAGTTATCGTGCGGAACTTACACACATATATACATATATGTATATAAATTTTAGTTCTAGATATCATTATCCGATTCTAGAGATCTCAAAACAAATATATCTCGTTTTCCCGGGTTCGTCTCACTTGAATTTTCTCTTTAAAAATTCGCTAAAAATGTAGTCGCGTATTGCTTGTCCGGAAACTGTAGGGCATTCGATGCAACGCCGCGTTAGCTTGAATCTATTCTCTTTATCCATTTAACTCCTTTTCACGAACATTACCTCAACTGTCGAGAGTTAATGTAGAAGGGACATTCCATAGTGACTGGTGGGACAGTTGACTTCAAAATTCCTAATGTTTAGGCCTGTAATTTTCTATATTGATCTAATATTAAGATTAAATGGATATTTTAAAATAGATTATGAATCAACTTATGAAACTAATACCGAAAAATATAATTTACGCACATATTTGGGTAATATTTTAGTGGTGAAAGGAGTGTGACTGGTGGGACAGTCAAAAATACCTCACCTTCGTCTTCTGCACTGTTAATCGAGATTTTAGCCCAAATGCTATACACAGTCAAATGTCTTTGACTAAGCTATTAAATAATTAAGTAGACTACAACATTAACTAAAAATTAGCACCGAGCTTAATTTCTACAAGAAAATATATACAGTAGAAATTGTGACTGGTGGTACTAGTACGGAATCAGCTAAGAAATGAACTCGTTTTTATGTCATATTTAGAATCATTGATTAATTATTAAGACAATATTATAGCGAATTAACAATTTTTATTAAAATCTTTGAGAAAATTATCAAATTATCAAAATTAAAATTCTTGAGTAGTCTTCCACTTAGTTTCATAACTTTTTAACTTTTCGCTAGATTTCCTTTTTCACTCGGCCGAATTCATCTAAAAACGGAAATAGCAATCATACTTATAAAAAAAGCATAGAATCGGGTGAGAAACCGGTTAGAAATGTTTAGAACAGTCTATAGCAAGTTTTAAATAAAAAATGTCCCACCAGTCACTGTCACTGGTGGGACAAAAATGAAAACCACCTCTCACCCACCCCTTAACACCTTGCACCAGAATAATATGCTAAAAAATACAACAATTAGCCAATTCTTACTTTCCAAAAAGCTCCATTTTAATATAACAAATTTTGAAGTTAGAAATACAACTTTTGTATGTTTTCGTGTGACTGGTGGGACATGCTATGTGCTCATTGTATTGATGAGTTTTAGAGGAAAATTCTTATTTTTTTTAATTGTATTTTTATATCAAATTAAAATTTAAGAAATGCTCTTCACTCTCCGACTCCATTTGCTTGAAAATGTTACAGCAAAATAGTCGAAAACAGTGTTGCCAACATGATGCAAAAAGTCGTACAACTTATTCGGAACTAAACAACAACTTGTCATAGTGAAAAAAATACTTTCTCTATTTTTTTTCGAAACAATTTTTACAGACCATGTAAATTTAACTAATATACATTTCGTTAAGAATAAATTGGTATTGATTATGGCAATTTAAAAAAATAACTCATTTTCCCATTTCCCGTGGAATGCCCCAGAAGCAACACTTTTCTTACGTCTTGTATTTGCCGAGGTATCGAATAAAAAAGTACTTTTACCTGGATATATATATATACACGTACATGGCTTGTTCAGCTTTCTGATTCAATAAAATATCGAAAATAAGTACGCAAGAACATTTTTCGTATATGGAAACAAAAGTTAGTAAACCGTAAACGACACACGACTTGCTCGTTATTCGTGCCTTCATGTAAATACATTTTTTAACTCACAGAAAAAAAGTTTTGACTTTTATAATACCAGTATAATATTTACAAAGTGTCTCAGAAATGATTTCATTTAATAATATTACAGAAACAGCTTATATACAACAGTCCTGTTAAAAATACCATCATAAATCTTACAGTATGAAGATCACAAAAATATAGATGGTGGGAGCGTTGAATAGTGTGTTCTCGACACCATCGCCATTATTACAAAATGGAAACGGGAAGCAGTTAAATAGTGATTTAAGTTCTTTGATCTGGTGAATTTTAAGTTATGTTATCCTAATATTTACTCTAAGGAATATTTGTATGTTTTTTCAATCTGTTTTTGAAGAGATTCCGCCACTTTCATTTTTTTAAAATTTTTCAAATTGTTTCGAATTCATTCCTTAATTCTTTAAATGATTAAGAGGAGATAACTCGTCCTGCAATATGGCGGCTCAAAATACTGTAATATGTATATATTCACTGGTACAGGTGCCGCCATCTGTGACAATACGGTATAGTCAGGGCCGGATTAACCCTGAGTCCGCCCCTAGGCATCTTGAAAAATGCCGCCCTTACCCCTAAAAAAAGGAAACGAACAAAAAAAAACCACAATCACTAATTTTTCCGCCCTTTTTTAAAAATTTACCGCCCCTATTCCTACCTTTTTTGCAAACTTTCTCTTAAAAAAAATAAGTGGCGAGCTATTTTAAAAATTTACCGCCCCTAAAAATCTCCCGCCCCTAGGCCATGGCCTACGGTGGCTTATTGACTAAGCTGGCCCTGGGTATAATTCTAAATAATGTTTAATTTCATATAACGTAAAAGCCCCCATTATGGAACGGTATCTAATACTGGAACAGTTTTCACATTTACATATTTATTTCTTTAATTAAGTAAGGAAACATTAAATGCGAGGTGAATTTAAATTGAAAAACAATCATTCTATTAATAATAATTTTTGTTATCAGACGTTTCTTTCAGAAATAACCTCATTAATATGTAAATGTCAAAACTGTTCCATAATGGGGGCTTTTACGTTAGTATAATTTATTTTTTGTAAATTTCTAGGGTTCACTTTTTTGATGTTGGAGATTTTTTTTCTTTTTCTTTTTTTGTAACCTTATCTATTGTACTTATCACTTGGCAGTAAAAAAGTCCGGCATTTTGAGACAAAAAAAGTTTTCCATATGATTTGTTTAAAAGGGTTTTTTCGTATGTTTGTCGTCGAAAGAACACTCATCACTTCATCAGCCACGTAGTTTTATTTTTTCTTACCAAAAGTTTTATTTTTTAACGATTTTATACCTTTTTATTGTAAAATATGAAAATTAAGATATTTTTTACAGTTTAGAAAAATATTTCCCCAAATTGTGTGACCAAATGGTAACATAATTAATTTTAGATAGTTTTCTCATAAGTAATTTGATTATTTATGAAATTTCCCATTCAGATTCATATGTTCATTGTAACAAACAGTGAATAATTACGTCACTCGATTCTAATGGCCGGCTACTTTCACTTAGGCCAGCAGAAACGAATTACATAATATAGAGCAATTTAAATAATTATCTTTTCTGGGACCATGTTGTATATTTTTATAACAAGGAAGTTTTTCTTTCGAAATACATTTCACGCTAGGCATTGTTGTTGTTTCAGTTTTGTTTTAATTCGATTTGGTTCAATTTCTTTTTTTTACCACCAGATTACGTACATATACGAATTAATTGAATTAGTATGTGACAAAATTTGAAACAGTTAAAACGTATTCGGTATTTGTTGGTTTTTATAGTCTGGTTTTTGTTTGCTACCCGGCAAAACTCAGTTGCTTTGTTTTCATAAATGTACACATAAATAAGTACTTATGTCAATAATTCAGTACATGTAAGTGAATGTCAATGGCCTAATAAAATACTACAATTGCAATTAAAAACAGAAAAAAAAAAATTGTGCGTGTGCTTAAGGCCCCGACCACACGACTAAAGTGAAAATTTTTATAGCATTCTCGTTATCAATTTAAATTAACATAAATTATTATTCTATAGATAGAACCTTATTGCACGAGTCACGGTTATAGATGAGCGTGCGAAGTCACTAACAAAAACTATACGGAGAATGTCTGTCAGAAGGCTAACTTTGAAATAATACAAATATACAAATATATGTATGATTAATATCGATTAAATGTGATTTCAATTGTTTTAATTTTAAAATTTATTTTGATTTATTTTCGTTCCCCATAGACTGGTTGAATGTTAGCAAACTGAGTGGGACAGAAATTAACTGATGGTTAATAATAACGAAAGTAATATGTATATTTTGTTTATTGTGTATGGAATATGAATCTGTTCTGCAAAACAGAGAAGGAAATATGGTGTTCATTCCAGGTGTTCATATTCCAAACAAAATAAAAAGCTATATATAAGTATGTGCCTATGAACACCATATTTCCTTCTCTGTTTTGCAAAACAGATTCATATTCCAAACACAATAAACAAAATATAGCTACTTTTATCCGATTTTAGTCTAAAATTGCATATTTATCTATATACGAGTATGTACTGTTATTAAAGGAAAAATTCATTAAAAATAAGAATTCTCATTAGTGGCATGTCCCTCTACCCTTAGTATACACACCGATTTAAATCTAAGTTTAAATTATTCAAAATAAGACATCAAGAATGCTGTAGATAAATTAAATAATTTGAACAATATAAAATACTCGTATTAATCATTTAGCAATGACCAATTAACTACATACTAACGTTTATTTCACTTTATAAACATTACAGACTTCATTACAGCTAAACCATTACCGTTTTCATTACATTCTCACACAATGGCTTCGGAAAGCCATTAATTTTTTGATTTTTCCAATTAAGGGGAGGTTTACTCGAGAGTCCTTAAAAATTTATGTATTTTTCTAGAATATTTTTCTCAAGAACGGAAGTAAATATCAATTTCAAATTTTGTGCACATATTTATTAAGTATTAAACTACACAAAAAAAATTTTTCAAGGAAAAATATAAAAAAGTGTCCATTTTATAGATAGTGCAGTGTGACGATTCGAAAATCCAATGCCTTGTTGGTGGACATCCTAGTGCCGGTAATAAACCACCGAAATCCAAAAACAAAAAAAGTTTATAAAATATATGAAGAGTACCGGCACCTCTACCTATAATATCAATAAATTGCTGAAAGAAAAAAAAAATGGCGGATGTTTGAACTTTTGATTACGATTTTTGTCTTATTTTTCGCTCTTTAAAGTAAATTTAAAAATAAAAAAAATATTGAAAGTGTATCGAACTTAACTTAGGTAGAGGTGCCGAAGAATTGAATTATCTTTAAAATAAAAAATTAAAAAACAAGATCCATCGAATAGTTTTTGAGTTATCTTGTCCACCAGTTCCAAAAATGTAGTTCCGAGATATTATAAAATATATATAAAGAAATGTATTTCCAAAATTTTATATAATTAATACTCATTATTGCGTGAACTACGTTTTTTGAATTTTTTTTTTATAGAAAGCTGGATTCGGTTAGTGTGCAAGAATCTTGTTTTTAAATTACTTTCAGCAAAATCACTTTGGGAACATATTCTACACATAATTAGCTACCAATTTCTGCAAAAAAAAAATCGATTTTTTTTAACGACTCTCAAGTAAACCTCCCCTTAAGGAATTTGATTTTGATTACAATATGAATAGAACTGATTAAAATGGATCTTGATTTTATTGACTTTGTTTCTTGGTAGATATTTGCTATAAAATTAGTTGATAAATGTACGTAATGCAAAAATTTTTTTTCTAAATCCGTTTATACGTAAATTTTCGTGTGGTAAAATAATATTTACCGAACAAAAATCTTCAATAGTTGACTTAATTGTTGATTTGAATGTTTACACTATATGCATGGGTTGGTCATTTGTTTAAACAACCTGAAAACACCTGATTATTGTAACAAAAAGAAGGGATCGGTCATTTTATCGATGAGTTAGTTGGGTAAGTCACCTGGAACATTGGTAATACAGGATGTGCCACAATTATAAGCTGTTTTTACTATTATTAACATAAGTTGGCTCTTTGGTCGAAGACTAAGACGTTCAATTAAATAATAGTATCGGAAAGAAGACACCGGAAGATAAAAAAAGTTTTGTTTTTGCTCCAATAAAAATTTACATAATTATTAAATTAGTTATTTATCAACAAAAACTTTTTTCAATATTTCACTCGTCAAAATTTTATTTACACCAACAAATTCCTCTTAATTTGCTCCAACTAATTTATAAATAAAATTAGGCCACTATTGAAAAATGTAGGCGATCAGTAATACTCTGAGTGTATCGTTTGCATATATTTAAGGGTAATTATTTAGCTTTTAAATTAGATAGAGCAAAATAGGGAAACAATTTTATTGGCGCAAAAAAATTATATCTAAAAAGAAAATTATTTTGCAAAATTTTAATGAATGAAATACAGAAAAAAATTTTTTTTCGTTTATAAACTCATTAAGCGGGACCACTAGTGTGACCGTCTGAAAAAGGTGATTTTTGGGAATTTTTTTAAAGAAAACTACTTATGGAATGTTTTAATATTTTAAGGATATATTCGTTGATATATAATAAATTCATCAGCCACGTCCAGAAGCTCCCGAACTATCAACCTTCATACATTTCTCAACACCTCAAAGTTAACAATGAAAATCAGAATCCACTCTTCAGATGGCTGTAACTCAAAAACTATTTGAGATATGCACTTGCAGTTTTAGTATGTTATTTTTAAAGGTATAGACTATCGAAATATGCAAAAAAAAAATTCCAATTTTTTCAAAATGTCACACAAGTGGTCCCTCTTAAGTAATTAAAGTTCTGGTGGAGCTATCTAATTAAAAATATATAAAAAGTAAAAAAAAATCAGTTTCCGGCACCAATTTCTTTTCGACAATAACGATGCGTCGTTTTTGAAAAATTTCTATGTATTTTCGAGTGTGTAAAATTTGAAATCAATAATTCGTTTTTTTAATAGTCAATTATCATGTAAATTAATTGTCTCATTTCAACTACATTTCCTCTCGAAAATCAAACTTTTTCCATGATAAAAACTAGTCCATTCTCTTCTCCGTTCTCTCAGCTATCTCTGTGGAAAATTTCAAGTCATTTGGTTAAGCGGTTGAAGCGTGAAAGCGAAACAAACAAACTCACTTTTGTATTTAACAGTCACATTTTATCAAATAGAGTAGCAACTTAACCCTAATTTTTAACAAAAAGCGACCACGAGCGTTCTAGTGGCTGATTTTTCTTTTAATCGATTCAAAATTTAAAAAGGAATAAAAAATTCCAATACTATTTTTTTACCAAATGCCGGCATCACTGTGAAAAGTTGAAATTAATGAAAGTAATAGGTAAGATACATGTATAAATTTTGTATTTGTAGTATTCTGTAAGCACAATTGATATATATAAAAAAAAAATTATAACAATATTTTAGAATGAATACGTAGACTAAAATCAAACATTTATAAGAATACTTGTCAAATTATTTATTTTTATCAATTTTTAGCATTGAAGCCGTGGTTTAATCAAAAAATAGTATTTGAATTTTATATTTTATTTTAAATTCTGCATCAATTAGAAAAAAAAACCAGCCATTAGAACGCTCGTGGTCACTTTTTTCAATTTCTAAGCAACTTTTTAAGGGTAAGTTGCTAGCCTAAAACCATTTCTCAATTCCAGAGAGGGTTTGTTTCACCCTGTACAAACTAAAACACCTTGTAATATTTGCATACTGAATAGTATGTAAAAGGTTTGTTCAACAAATTGTAAGCACAGCTTCTGTTCTAAATCCATATATACATACATATTTCATATTAATTATCACTGAAAGGCCTTTTGTTTTTACAGGCAACTTTAGCGGCATGTCCGGCGTTTCCTTTATATTGCCGCTACATTTGATTTTGTAAAATAAATATGTATTTAACAATGGAACAAACAGATATTTCAAAATATGGGTACAGTAAAACCTCGATAACGTGCACCAAAATTGGAGAGGATATTGTTGAATTTTTTTCGAAATATCAGTCTGTTTGTTTTTGGAATGTGTTGTATGATTTGAACAACTAATTTAGTGTTTTCTATGTATAATAAATTTTTATATTTTAGTATTTATGGAACGTTCTGGTCTATTAGGCTTCAATAATTCTAACAATAGGCTGGAGACGTGTGTATTTTTAGGTTTTTATGTTTGTAGAAAGCTATAGAGTTATTAACTATAACATAAAGAATTATTAATTACTACTGTAATAACTTTTGAACTGGTCTGTGACTCTATAGCAGTACATTTGAGCACCCTATTTGTTTAATTTTGGTCTCATTTTATTTATAGTTCTTAAGGCGCTCAAAAAATTTAGTATACCTATATATTTAAATGACGTCAATAAAGTCTAAAGTTTTTTTTTTTCAAATCAAGCTTTGTAAACGTAATTTGGATTAGGATAATTTGAAAGTAAACGTTTCATTTTTGTTGTCAAAATGCCCAAATTCCATTTAGAAATGTGTGAGTGATTCGACGGAAGTTTTGCTTCCGAGACTAGAAAAGTAGCGGAAGCATTGTGATCACTTTCGAAATATAAAAAATTTTTTCCCTCCAAAATAAAATTTTTTACGCACATTTTTACATTTTAGAACTTCCTGAACAATTTTGGTTTGGTGTCTGTCCGTCTGTGTGTCGCCAGTTTGCACAAAGTGGCATAATTTCTGAACTATTCGATTGTTTTTAATGAAATTTTCAGAAATTATGCAGTTTGGTTCCTATAGATGGTCCCATATGAATTTAATCGAATTCGGAGTAACGGCAGCTACGCCGCTACCATGTCATTCCATTAATATACTAAATTGCACCAAGTGGCATAACTTCTGAACTATTCAATTGTTTTTTATGAAATTGTCAGAAATTATGCGGTCTGGTTTCTAGATGGTCCCCTACAAATTTCATTGCATTCGGAGTAATAGTATCCACGACGCTACCATGAAATCCCATTAAATGTCAATATCTTATTTACTGCTAGTCCCACTTCGCTCAAATTTTTAAAGTATTTTGGGGGTTAGTTTCTAAAATAGTTTTGCTATTATTTCATAATTTAGCTTTTAAGTATTTTGAGTTACAACAATTTTTTATGAACTTTAAGGCGAAAATATTTAATTTTAGCAAAATAGAGTTGCTTTGAAATCCTATAATTCGTTTTCAATTTCATCATTCTATCCCATTTCTTACGGTTTTAAGACACTACAAATTTTTAGTAATCCTGATGACGTCATGAAATAAAAATTTTTTTCCCCAAATCATAAACTGTATGGAAGTGATTTGGAATTAGGGTCGTTGGTTAAATTAGGGCGTGCAATTTATTTGTATTTTTAATTTTTGCTACCGAAATAACGAAATTCCTTTTAGAAATATGATTTATTGAACCAGAGTTTTTTTCCGAAGTCTGGAGTGGTGCTTCTTGCTTAATTTTAATAAAAATGAAAAGAAGGACTTCGAAAATCTCTAGTTGGCTTCTAACTTCATTATTCCATCATTTTATGTACGATTTTTAAGGTTTTAAAAAGTTTTAATAAACTGTGATGAACTATGACTGAAAGTGATTTGATTTAGGCCGATTGGTTGAATTAAGGAAATGGTTTTTATCTTTTCATTTTTGATATTAAAATAACAAAATTCCTTCTATAGAAATGACCTACACAATTTTGGTGCAAAAAATAAAAGACGTGTAACTAGGACGTGTAATTAAGACCTGTAACTAGGATCCAAGTGTACCTCCAATGTGACTATAAACTTAACCCTCCTGTTTGCATTACTGTGTCCAGTTTCACATCACACAACAATCACTCGGAGGGTCTGTCGGGTTTATCGGATCAAACAACTCACAGTACGATATCAAATAAACGACAAAGTCGGTTTGAAACAAAACATTTATGAACTGTATGGGTCAATTCATGGTTCTTTGCCGTTGGAACTCCACTGGTTGACTCGATACTGTGGGTCTGATGGCTTTATTACTATTCCAACAATATCCAATGTTGGTGTTAATGTCAAATACCCCTGTCGCAGCATCCTGCATAACATAGCAAATTTCCGTTTATAAAAACTCGTTTTTCTCGGAAACTAGTTGACATAGAAAAAAAGTTTAAAGACCTTTCTTATGTAATTTTTTCTTCTCTTTTAAATGGTGTAAAAAAATTTCGCAAAAATTTTTGAACAAGTGGAAACTTTGGCAAAAAACTAATTTTTTGCAAGAACAAAAACCATGTTCCTGGCATCCGACGTGTCTGGCTGACGAACATATTCAAGGGTTTGGGACTTCCAATGTTCTCACCAAGTTTCGTAAAAATTGGATACTTTGTTCGAGAGTTATCGCGCGGGCACATATATATATTAGTGAATATTATTTTCGGTTTCTAGGGACCTCAAAACAAATTTCTGCCATAGTGCCGGGCTCAGGTCGCGTCATGACAGTGGCTGTAATAGCTGAATTCCATTCTGGAAATTCGCTAAAAGAAAACAAAACAACAGATTTCGGATTGGAATTAATTCTGTCTTAAGTCACCTTTTAAAATTTTTTTAATACGTGTTAAAAAGTTTTAAATTTCACATTTTTATTATTGGGTTTATAATCCATATTATATGGATTTATATTTTTTCCCGAGCAGAAAATCAATAAATTAAAGTATAAAATTTTATTATAAAAATATGTTTCATAATTTTATGTTCTTTTAAACTATAGAATTTACTCAAAAAAAAAAAAAAAGAAATTTATAACAGCTTGAAAAAAAATATGAAATTTCAAAATTTTAGTATGGAGATCTGACTTGATGATCCAATTTTATTGTTTAAAAAATATGGTGCATATTTTTCAAATTTTTTGGAAGGTTAACATCTTGACGGTCATAACCCATAATGACAAAATGTCCGACTGGTACACTATTTTGACAGCTAATACGTTTTATATGAAATTGTGGACGTCTTTCGACGTGGTGAGTGAGTTAGTCATGTTTTACTTGACGTTTTATGACATCAACGACCATCAAGGTGTTAAAAAATATTCACTTACTTTATTAGACGAGAGGTTTGTATTTTTTCGGACAGAATTTTTGGGCTGACCATTTTTCGAGTTAGTGCAATTTCGAGTAATAAATTTGAGTGGTAAAAAATGTAAATTTATTCAGAGAAAATACAAAATTCCGTTATAATATAGTAAGATAATCTAGGTTTTCGGACAGTTCGGATTTCTTCCCCTCTTAAAAAATTTCTTTTCCATTTTCCAATTTATTCCCCGAAAAATTAATCCCCAAAATCAAAATCCCACATTTTGTACTTGTCTGTATACTAAATTTCAGATTTTTACATTAAATAGTTGCAGAGAAGTGAGAATTGAAGTCGTTGATTTTGATACGGAACACTAAAAAGTATTATCATAAAAAATTTTTTTATGGGTGAAAGTACTATTTGCTATACATTAGTATGTAACGTCGCAAATACATATCGGTTCCATAGTGTAGCGGTTATCACGTCTGCTTTACACGCAGAAGGTCTCCAGTTCGATCCTGGATGGAACCATAATTTTTTTTTTAAATTCGTAAATATTTTATTATTAATTTGTTAAAAAAATTATAATTTATTTATTATTTGTTAAAAACTAACAATGTTTCTATATTATTATGTTTACGTATGCATTTAACATTAGAATATGAATATATGCGCATATATGTATTTATTAAATCATTTCCTCGTTTCCTTCCGGTGTTTTTTGTTTGTGTGTTTGTATAGAATCGGAAATAAAATTATTTTGTGTAAAATTTACAATAGGTAGTATGTTATATTTCTAAATTTGAATTAGTGTATACAGCTTTTGCTAAAAAATAATAATGAATACCTGAAAAATATCTCTTTAATCGTTCATAATTTTCGGCAATTTTTTTTTGGTGACTACTATTGACACCGAATTGATTTTTTTTTTTTTAAATTTTAAGGCGCCTTCTCTCAACTTTGTTCATCTGTGCTGTGGTCATCTGCAATAAAAGTAGAAAAGGATTCTGGTTTAATTGTTGGATCTAAAAATTATTGCTTGCAAAAAACCACGTCAAAATTTTTTGACATGTTTTCAAAAAAAAAAGTAAAAATTTAAAATTTCGCAATATACTTCCCTACTTTAAAACAAAATATATTGAAGGTTTACGTTAAATTTGAAGTCGATTAGCTAAATAAAACTCGAGATGACATATTTGAAAAATGTAGTACCTATCAAGAATAATGCATTCAAAGTTTTGAAGTATAATACCTGATATCGGAACTTACCGTATTAAAATAGTTATAACTTTATAAATTTTCATAATTTTAGAATTTTCTTTTGATAACACATTTTTGAAAGTCTATACTTCCCTAATAATATCTTATTATATGTATATAAAAATCAAAACTGACTGACTGATCGATCAACGCACAGCCTAAACCGCTGGGCCTAGAAACATGAAATTTTGAACAGGAATTTCTTATGTAACGTAGGTGAGCACTAAGAAGGGGTTTTTGGAAATTCACCCTCTAAAGGAGGTAAAATTGGGGATGAAAATTGTCATGGAAATATGCAATTTTTTGAGTTTGAAATATGGAAATTGGTGTTAGGTTACTGGTTTGAACACAAAGGTTTCAGTGCTTATACAAATTCATCCCTTAAGGGTGTGAAACAGGGGAAGAAACTTTAATTAGAGATTAGAAATAGTGGAAACTGATATGGTATGGCATACTGGTGATTTTAAAATTGTTAAAAATTCATTTTTTTAACGTGTAAATCCTAATCCTAATCCTAACTAATTATTATGTTTGTTTGTTTGACTGGCTTTCACGCCTCAACGGTTTAAACCATAGTCAACTTGAATTTTTGCACAGACATAGCTTAAGAGGCGGAGACGGTTATAGCTTATTTTTTAACTCGCGAAAATATTTCATTCCCGAGGGAAAATCTATTCAATTACGACAGAGTTGACTATTAAAAAGCGGATTATTGGTTTCAAACTTTGTATATTGTTGACAAATGGGATGGAAAAGAACACAGGTGACTTTTTATCCGAGGAAAACATCTCAGTTCTGTGGGAAATCTCATTCCTATGGGAAAATATATTTTAAATGAAACAAAAAATACTTATATTACTTCGGACGACGTAGTGTGTATTAAAACCCGCTCAGCCCTTTTACTGCCACGCGGGTGAAGCCGCGGGTAAATGCTACTATTATACATATATTAGTAACTATGACAAACAATGGTAGCTATACCAATTTCCCAATACTTGTGTTTACAGTTTCGTTCTAGTTTAACCCTAGAATCATACGTACTCGTCAAAACGACGAACGAACTTCTCTACCTGCTCCAATACTGTGACTTGTTGGTACCTGCTCGCTGTGAAACTTCTGTTATCTAATTTATTTGTTATTATAATACATAAGACATATAAATTTTGTTTATAGCTATTGTCGTTTTTTTTATACTGAAATAGTGTGCGTCAAAAGGACGACGATGTATGATTAACCTATATTTTTTTTTGAAGATTTTGTACTCCACATATAAAAGTTTTACTAATTTTTCTAAAATTTATTAAAGATACGGATGTTATAATTAATTTATTCATTGATTATGATAATGTGAAAGATGATTACAGCTGTTTGACTTATAGAGACGACATAATCCTGAAGTTTTAATATATTGAATCGAAAACTAAAGAATGCGTTTCGAATGACTTAATAAAAGATTAACAATTTATTTTGTGGAAAATATTTTAATTTTTATTATTTTTTGAGATCTTATTCGAAAAATTACTAACAAATTTTAGAAAATTTACAAATGTGCCTAATGGAGAAATAACTACATATCTATAGGAATATTTATGACTGAGAAATTTCATATTCTGTAAAGTCACACATGTCCACTGAGTCATCACAGTTCATAAATTAATTATTAAAATTGATGTATTTATCTATTTTTTAATTTTTATAATGAAAATATGCTTTGATAAAAAGATTAAAAAAATTAATAAATATTTACATTAAGAAATTTTTCCAAATCCAATTTTTTTAAATATTTTGTTCTCTTTTGTAGTATTGTTATGTAAAAAAAATGTTTTTTGCAAATAAACTCTAAAACTCCCCGTAAAAAGTCCATTCGTCGAAACGACGTCGATGTATGATTAACTTGATTCGTAGACCAACGTATGATTCTAGGGTTAACTTTCTTAGCCGTGGCAGAATTTTCGGAATCGATAAAATAGTTTTTGCATTGATTTATCTCTTATGTACCTACTTTTTTATCACATTTTGTTGGCTCACATTGTACAAAATTACATTCTGTTTGTACCTACTAAATAATATTGTCAACTTCCTTCCATTTCCCACTACATACCTCTACATCCTTCTAAATTAATCATTATGTATTTCATTCTCTCTGGCGATGGTGTGTTCCACCACAATTATATTCGTAATTATCACACCACGTCATGTTGTTGTGATCGTGATGCCAGAACACGACACGGACACGACGGACATGGTGGCTTATGTTTTTCAGCCATGCGCAACATTGGACGCAACATAACCTATAAATAATAATATAAGTATGTACCGTAAAATGGAATGGATAAGAATTTGGAGATACATAGCTATGGGAAGAAAAACAATAATAAATACTTCATTTTGCTTCCGAGACTACTAAAGTAGCGGAAGCATTGTGGTCACTTTTGAAAAATAAAAAATTTTTTCTCTTCAAAATCAAATTTTTTACGCACATTTTACGTTTTAGAGCTTCCTGAACAATTTTGGTTTGGGCCGTCCGTCTGTCTGTCCGTCTGTGTGTCTCCAATTTTGCACCAAGTGGCATAACTTCCGAACTATTCGATTGTTTTTAATGAAATTTTCAGAAATTATGCAGTTTGGCTCCGCGATGGTCCCCTATGAATTTAATCAAAATCGGAGTAACGGTAGCAACGCCGCTACCATGTCATTCCAAAATTGCACCAAGTGGCATAACTTCTGAACTACTCAATTCTTTTTTATGAAATTTTCAGAAATTATGTAACTTGCTTCCTATATGGTCCCCTATGAATTTAATCGAAATCGGAGTAACGGTAGCTACGCCGCTACCATGAAATCCCATTAAATGTCAATATCTTATTTACTGCTAGTCCTATCTCGCTCAAATTTTTAGGGTATATTGGGGATTAGTTTCTAAAATATTTTTGCTATTATTTTATAATTTAGCCTTTAAGTCTTTTGAGTTACAACAGTTTTTTATAAACTTCAAGGCGAAAATATAATTTCACGGTATATAATATGTATATTTGGTAGAATACTGTTTTAAAGCCTTTTACGACTACGAGGAAGCTGTGTGCCCACCCTATTGGCAGCGTATTTTTAACTACTGCAATTACTAGTTTACAGTTTGCAGGTGGTTGTATTTGAATTTGTCATAAATTACAATTAATTCTAATAAAAAACTATAAGTAAGATGAAAAGTTGTCAGTTGCAAGTTGTACCTACGAAAAAAATGTTCCGTACCACAGAATACAGAAACAAAGAAATTCCTCCCAAGAATCTTCAGAATGTACTTAGCTCTTATAGTCAGTTGAGAGCTATACAGCTGAACTCATTTTTTATGCGGTCCATTTTTGTGCGATTTTTTTATGCGGTTTGTACAAAATGGCTATTAAAATGCATAATGTGAATCAAAATCACGAGACAGTAAGAAACTTAAACAATTACTATAATAACTTTCTTTGATAAAAATACTTTTTAACGGCGTTTAAGAATTTAATCAATACATTGTATAAGAACATAAGTTATTGCATCATTTAATTTTTTAAAAATGTATTTTTCAAAATTTTCATAATATTATAAAATTGAAATAAAATGTTTCTACGTGTAAATTAATGCTTTATTTTGTTTATAGAAGCAACTTCTAAGGAAATTTTTAAATTTTGAGCGTTTTGAGTGATGTTTTTTCGATAAAACTATTTTTATGCGGTCCTGATCAACCGCATAATAAAAGTTTTTTGTACAATCTAGATCGAACTATACTTTTTATAGCTATTTATGATATTATTGAATATATTTTTTTGTGCGATTTTTTTTATGCGGTCCCTATCCACCGCACAAAAACGAGTTCAATTGTAGTTTTATGTATTGTACAAGCAGCTGTAGTACAGTTAGTTAGATAACTATTTATTTACCTCATAATTTGTTATACAACGCAATTATTCACGAATTTCTAATTTTATATACTTTTATCTCCGATTGTACTTCCCAAACATCCTTAAAAAAGGCACGAAAATCGAGTAGAGGATTTGGAAATGTTTCTATTAATCCTATTTTACGGTACACAATACAAATTTATGTACATATTGTATAAGTGACAAAGAAGAATAAATTATGATTCATCATATCATCATGTCATATGTTTAATAAATTATTATATAACAATAAAATTAAAATAAAAAAAAAAAAAAACTATTGTTATTTCAATAATGTGTGACTCTCTTTGTGTAGCTGCATTAGTTACAAATCGGAAATACATTTGGAAAACAATCATTGTTAAGCTGCCAATTGAATTTTAAATCAAATACGATTTTTATTTTCATTTTAATACCTATTTAGAATTATTTAAATATGCATAAGATCATCACAAATAATGTATGATTTTTGAAAAGGAAAGCTATTAAGGTGATATTCTGGTCTAGAAATGTAAAACAATCAATACCTTGAAAAATATGTCATTAGGAAAGAATTTTAAAATTTTTAATATTTAAGAAGTTATAGTTATTTAAATGAGAGATGGGGCAGCATCAATTTAGCCACAGTCTTCAAACAACGTAGAAAAGTTTAAGGGGAGATTCGCCAAAAAAAAAAAAAAAATATAAAATATCGACTTTTATTATTATTATTTTTTTATACAAATAAATATTTTATTAAAAAACTAAATATCCAACATTGTTTCTACATGTCTTGAGATTACAAAAAAAAAAATAAAATTTAAAAATTCAAAAATTAGCTGAGTATAAATGGCTTTGAAGTCAACACAGCAAGATTTTTCCGCCTTGATGGTTCTTCACGTTCTGAAATCACCAGTGAACTAAAATCAAAAAATCAAGAATTTTCTAAAAATATACATACACAGTTATGGCACTAACTGGGATCTAAGGAAATAATAATAAACCAGCGAGAAATCGCATTTTGAAAATAAATTTTCAAAAATCACCGCTTTTACTCGTCTATAAACAGTCGCTATTTTGAAAATATCTATATTACGGAACCAAAAGATCCAAGTTCCTGCCAAAATGACGGTATCGAGGAATAATATGCACTTTGATCTATGTCGATAACTCAAATACTTTTTGAGATACACGGGGAACCATGTCAAAAAACGTACTTTTGAGAAAATAGTATTTAAAGTTTTTTTTTTTTTTTAAATTACGTTATAGTAAAGTGCGTGCACTAAAATGCTCATAACTTTTTGATTTTTGATTTTTTTTTTAAATAAAATTTTAGGAAAGTATTTCTAACACCTTAAAGAACATAATTGTGAAGCACAAAAGTCCATTTATTATTTTTTTTTTTAGCGAATCTTCCCTTAAACACGTTTTTTTCGAAACTATATTACTTGACTGGATCGATATAAAAACACAGGTTCTATCTAATCGACTACCTTCAAATTTAGTACGTACCTTCAATAGTCTACCTCTGTCACCTGAATTTAGACATCCAAAATTTCGGACCTTCGTAACATACGTATAAGAGCCTAATAAACATTTTTGTTGGATCTCTCCAGAACCCATTTGTAAAATTATTCAAAGGTATCAATCAACTCGTAGTAAACATCATTACATACGTCTTTTAATAGTGGTTTCGTATGGATACAATGCAATCTTAATTAAATTTATACCAAAAAAAAAAAAAGTTCAACTTATTGCTTCCAATTTTTGTTGTTATTACATTCCAAACAAATAATGAGTTAGTCAACTCTAACTCTGACGCGAGTGTTAAGGCTGGATCACTTGCGTGGATCAATGTAAAAGATTTATCGATCAATTATTGATTGATCTATTCAATAACCGGCCGACAGACAGTTACGAAATTAACTTGTATTATTATATTATTATTTTTTACCATGAATGAAGCGAACAAAGAAGAAAACAATATACGAACTGAAAACAAGAATTGTGTTGTATATAGAGTTGAAGTGAGGAGCTCGCTGATCTCTGACACAAAGGACGGAAACAAAAGAAGTCGTAAAATGCGTAACTTAATCACCCTGACTGCCCTCCTTGGCTGCGCGTTTGTTCATCACTCTTTTTTGTTTATTATTAGAACACTGGACCTCTTGTATTCACCGTATTGGTTACACCCTAACTTTTAATAGACTTTTTCATTTAAAGTCGTAGTTCCACTGTACAATAGAACAATCGGGAACCAGGACCGAAAAAGTTTTGTTATACCTACAATTGAAGTTCTGAGGAATGCTAAATTTGCCCAAAACAACTCAGAATCCAGCTCAAAGAAATTGTTTAATTTGTACTACGCTTGTAACGAATACCCTATTCGATCATAGGCCGAATACCAAATATTCGGCCACGCCCTAAACGAATAGCCGAATATTCGGCGAATACTTTTCGGTATTTTATTTTATTTTTAATTTTTTTGTATTCTCTATCGAACGACACCCGGCACCCCACACGATATTTTTTCCGACTATTCGGCCGAATACCGAATAGTTGCCGAATATTCGTTACAAGCCTAATTTTGATTATTTTATTCACTATATACAGGATGGGCCATTTTAATCTCTGCATCTAAATATCTCGCCAGAGGTGCCACCTATCAAAAAATGACCTTTACAAAACTTGTTAGGTACGAAGGGAGACGTTAAATAGTAACCTTGAATTTGACCTTGACCTTCATTCTCAAGGTCATTTTGAGGTCAAGTCGTATTTTTTAAATGGAAAGGCCTAGGTTCGTTAGTTCGTTCGTTCGTGAATTTTTTTCGTCTCGCATATCTCGAGAACAAATGATATCAACTCCGGACTAATTTTATTAGATGCGTAATCAAAAAATGAAGACCGGATAAAGTTTTCAGCAAATTCGGATTAGCGGTTTGTTTTTTGTGGTAAAAAACGGAATTAACTTTATTAAGATAACATAGATTATATGGATTTTTTACCATAACGGTATTATATAATGGCCAAAGAACCTTCCTAGATGTTAAAAACGCCAGTATTTTATTATAAAATTTTTAACAAAAAAAAAAAAAAAAAAAAAAACGAACTAAGAAACTTTTTTTGAAATATATTTTATCTCGCATATCTTGAGAACAAATGATGTTATAATTTGTTTGATAAGGGTGCAACCCCCACCCTTAGGTACAGAAGGCGAAGCCCCCGGTATGGTGCAAGGGGCAAAGCCTCAATCGGGGGCCCCGGGGAAGGAGTCGCCTGAAATGAAAAAAGAAATATTTATGTACAGTAATCTCTAGTCTTTAAGGACACCCAATGGGAAGTTGACAGTGTGGGTAGACCCGTCCCCCAAATTTTTTGTAATGGCATTATTCAGAGCTTTGACCGTACTGAAGAAGTTGATTCTTCAGTTGTTGAACAATATAATAAACTGCTATGTATAAGACGCTTCATTGAAAACAGTCCATCTTTCATAAAGATTCAAGTACGGATCTAACAAAAGCGGAATATTCATACATAAGAAACCATCGTTAAGTACAATTATCGACAAAATTGTGTGATATTTACAAACCACGGCTATAGAAGTTTTGATATGTTAACGTACTTATGTCAATCATTGTACATACATGCGTTAAGAAATTAGATGAAGAACAATCGAATTCGTTTTTTTCATAGCTGCCTATTTGTTTCACGAGTATAATTTCTAAAATAAAGCTATCCTTTTATTGTAGACAATCTGTATAGCACGATCTTTAACAAGTGCATGTATTAAATTATCGGCGGCTACTTTATCAAAAAAATTAACTCTAATATAAAAAATAAAACGATAAATTATGTGCGTGTATACACATTTTTACCAATTAAATATATTTCAGATAGACAGCTTTATTATAAAATAAAATATGAAAATAGTATTTAAGGGGGACCACTAGTGTGTGACCGCCTGAAAAAACGTGATTTTTGGGAACTTTTTTAAAGGAAACTACTGTATGGAATTTTTTAATTTCAAATGTTATCGAGTGCCTGTGAAACATTATTAATGTATGGCGGACTTTTGTCCGTATTTTAAACATACACCAATATTCATATGTTCACTCAATGTACAGCTTTGGCTGATACTTGAACACTCGATGTACCTTGGCAAATGGCCAATTCATTATGTTAATTAAAATTCACATAGCGTTTGAAAAATTATGAAAACTGGATCGGCTGGGACTCGAACACGGATCTCTTGGTTTCTAGCCAAGCGCCTTATCAATTAGGCCACCGACCGTTCGTTCGAGGGCCGTTCCAATTTTGATAATCAATCAAACACATCCTCTCTTTAATGCGAGACGCAGTTACAATTTTTAATTTCAAATGTTATCGAGTGCCTGTGAAACATTATTAATGTATGACGGAACTTTTGTCCGTATTTTAAACATACACCAATATTCATATGTTCACTTAATGTACAGCTTTGGCTGATACTTGAACACTCGATGTACCTTGGCAAATATTAATATTTAAAGAATATATTCGTTGATATATAATAAATTCATTATAAAATCTTTGGACAAAAACATTGAAAATTCAGTGAGTTATTTG